>CAIGQV010019158.1:4191020-4227259 GCA_903798115.1 Danio jaintianensis | reverse complement strand
TTCCACAATCGTGAGTGTACAGAATTCACATGCACTTCTGACTTTTCTTCTCAGCATTTTGAGTTCATATCCCACACTTCTGAGTCAGAAACTGTCCATTTCTGAATTTTGTCACATTTCTTTTCAGAACTGGGACTTTATCCAATTATCTCCTCAGGATTGTCACTTTATTGCTTGAAAGTGGAAATTATATCTGTCTGTCTGTCCGTCTATCTATCTGTCTGTCTGTCTATCCACCTGTCTGTCTATCTATCAATCTGTCTGTCTATCTATCTATCTATCTATCTATCTATCTATTTCTGTTTGTCTATCTATTTATTTGTCTGTCTATCTATCTGTCCGTCCGTCCGTCCGTCCATCCATCCGTCTGTCTGTCTGTCTGTCTGTCTGTCTGTCCACCTGTCTGTCTATCTATCAATCTGTCTGTCTATCTGTCTATCTATCTATCTATCTATCTGTCTGTCTGTCTGTCTGTCTATCTATCTATTTCTGTCTGTCTGTCTATCTATCTATTTATTTGTCTGTCTATCTATCTATCTATCTATCTCTCTGTCTATCTGTTGTATCTATCTATCTATCTATCTATCTATCTGTCTGTCTGTCTGTCTATCAATCTGTCTGTCTATCAATCTATCCGTCTATCTATCTATCTATCTATCTATCTATCTATCTATCTATCTATCTATCTATCTATCTATCTATCTATCTATCTCTGTCTTTCTGTCTGCCTATCTATCTATCTCTCTCTATCTATCATTCATTCTATTGTTCTATCCATCTATCTATCTATCTGTCTGTCTGTCTATCTATCTATCTATCTATCTATCTATCTGTCTGTCTGTCTATCCATCTATCTATCTATCTATCTATCTGTCTGTCTGTCTATCTATCTATCTATCTATCTATCTGTCTGTCTGTCTGTCTGTCTGTCTGTCTGTCTGTCTGTCTG
This sequence comes from Danio jaintianensis, assembly GCA_903798115.1. Classification (NCBI taxonomy): domain Eukaryota; kingdom Metazoa; phylum Chordata; class Actinopteri; order Cypriniformes; family Danionidae; genus Danio; species Danio jaintianensis. The sequence goes on along the minus strand of CAIGQV010019158.1, from coordinate 4,226,310 downwards.
TCTATCTATCTATCTATCTATCTATCATGTCTTTCTCTGTCTATCTATCTTTTTGTCTGTCTGTATTTTATTTATTTAAATTGACTCTTTAAAAAAATGTTTTCATCTATCGTGATTACTTAAATAAGGCATTAAATTATTATAATTATAATAAATAACTTAATAAATAATAAAAAATATATAATTTTAACGATAAACCTGCATTACAAATTATTATTTGTAATTCTTAAAAATCAATTTATTAGTGTATTTAAGTTAAAAAAAAAAAAAAAAAAGTATTTTGGTGTACAAATTGAAATGAGTCTACGATGTCCTCTGAGTTTTGAATGCGCGTGAACGGAGGATTCGCCTGTCTGAGCCGCGGTGCGCCCTCTGGAGGAACTGAAGCTACTCACAGTTGCCGTAAAGTGTTGACATCTGCCGTCCTGTGTAAAGTGGAATATATTTACAGATATTTACCAACGCTTTATAAAGCGCATAAAACAAACACACAGACGGAGAGACGTCACACACACAGCTGCCGCCTCTCATCCACTGTATCGCTTTAAATGTCAATAGTAGCCTACAGTCAGTCAGTGACCGAAGACACGTAAATATCAGCTCCAGTTATAGTGCAAGTGTATTTCTCGTGTGTTCACTGTACAGGACATGATGGTCGTGTTCAGGTTTGGGGTTATTTTGACTCCAGAGTGTCCAGATATCGAGGTGTTTGTGCTGGGCTCTCGGCCGGAGATGGGGCTCTGGGATCTGGAGCGGGCCGTAAAGATGAGCCCGAGCCCGGGTCTGTCTCGCCGGGAGCCGTGCCTGTGGACCGGGGACGTGGTGCTGTCCGAGCTGCTCTCTGACCCGCTGTGGTTTAAGTTCATAAAGCGGGTCGATAGGGGCTACATTTGGGAAGGTATGTGTGAGGCATGTGGTTTCAGCATCGATATCTGCAATGTTGAGCTGAGTTATAGTTGACCAGGAGCCACAGAACACGTGGTTTGTAGAGTCACTGCTAAGTTTAACCATACAACAGTGAAAGTTTAGCATTTGCATGTTTTTAAGGCATGTGGCTGTGCATTTCAGGAGAGTTTAAAACATCTGGACACAATAAATTATGCTGTTTGGAGGTACAAAGATTATTCATTCATTCATTTTCCTTCGGCTTAGTCCCTTTATTCATCTGGGGTCGCCACAGCGGAATGAACCGCCAACTTATCCAGCATATGTTTTACACAGCGGATGCCCTTCTGGCTTCAACCCATTATTGGGAAACATCCATTCACAGTCATACACTACGGACAATTTAGTTTATTCAATTCCCCTATAGCGCATGTGTTTGGACTGTGGGGGAAACTGGAGCACCCGGAGGAAACCCACACCAACACGGGGAGAACATGCAAACTCCACACAGAAATGCCAAATGACCCAGCCGAGGCTCGAACCAGCGACCTTCTTGCTGTGAGGCGACAGTGCTAACCACTGAGCCACCGTGTCGCCTCGTTAGAAAGATTATTCATTCATTCATTCATGTTGTTTTTGGCTTAGTCCCTTTATTAATCGGGTCGCCACAGCGGAATGAACCACCAACTTATCCATCATATATTTTACGCAGCGGATGCCCTTCCAGCCGCAACCCATCACTGGGAAACATCCATACAGTCTCATTCACACTCATACACTACGGACAATTTAGCTTACCCAATTCACCTATACCACATGTGTTTGGACTTGTGGGGGAAACCGGAGCACCCGGAGGAAACCCACGCCAACACGGGGAGAACATGCAAACTCTACACAGAAATCCCAACTGACCCAGCCGAGGCTCGAACCAGCGACCTTCTTGCTGTGAGGCAACAGCGCTAAACAATGTGCCACCGCGTCGCCAAGGTGAAAACAAAACAATATTTTTACTTGATCTAAGAATTCGAGATTTTCCACTAGAAACAAGTCAAAGAAAAGTAAGAAAAACATTTGTTTGCAGTGTGATTATGAAATTTCTGTGCTCGAATACTGTTAGACTCCCCCTGAAAACCGTCAAGTAGAACTAGTCAAACCATCTTGTAAAAATGTATTTATATCGCAATATTTATCGCAGAAAAATAAAATATCAGATTGTTCCAATATTGTGCAGCCTTACTGTGAGGAGGACGACAGAAGCAGTGTTTCAAACGAGTCTCTCAAATTAGTTTTAAAGAAAATACCTCATTGAATGAAGGGGAAAAGCTGCAATGCATTATTTGGATCACTGGGTGGTGCCGATGATCCACAGTTTGGACAGGAGATCAGAATTATCAACTTTTTGTCTTAATTCATTAATAGGCTAATTAATGGGCTAACCCAGCTTATTCTCCTTTAAATAATATTTTATAAATGTACAGGTTTTGATAAGATACGACCTCTAATTAAGAAACACAACCCAAACACACCCCATTAGTGAGAACTTAAAAAAATATATATATATTCATTCATTCATTTTCATTTCGGCTTAGTCCCTTTATTAATCTGGGGTCGCCACAGCTGAATGAACCGCCAACTTATCCAGCCTATCGTTTACGCAGTGGATGCCCTTCCAGCTGCAACCCATCACTGGGAAACATCCATACACACTCATTCACACACATACACTACGGACAATTTAGCTTACCCAATTCACCTATAGCGCATGTCTTTGGACTTGTGGGGGAAACTGGAGCACCCGGAGGAAACCCACGCCAACACGGGGAGAACATGCAAACTCCACACAGAAATGCCAACTGACCCAGCCGAGGTTTGAATCAGTGACCTTCTTGCTGTGAGGCGAACGTGCTACCCACTGCACCACCGTGCAGCCCCCCCAGTAATTCTGGCTGAATTAGAATTAGCCAGGGGTGTGAATAATTTCAGGATCTCCTTTTTTCAGGATCCTGTGTTTATGACCAGTCATTTCACTTTTATTGTGATGAATAGCTTATTTTCATTGCCTTTAATGTAAAATAACTACATAAACATAAGAGGCTGAGAAAAATGCTAATTCTTGAAGACGTTTTCAGATGACACTTAGAGTTCCAGCTGAACTCTTCAAAACCCAGTTTGTGTGTGTCATGTTTTGTTCACTCAGAAATAAAGCTATGAGAGCTGTCATTGGGGCAGTACTTTTATCCGAAATGTACACTTTAAGTAGGCTACTGTGTACCTTTTTAGGATATAAATGTGGCCAATTTTGGTACAAATGTGTACCTTTTGTAAATATATGTACTGCTCTGTATCCATATAGCAGAGAAGTGCAATAAATTAAATGAATTAGCCCCGCCTCTCCAGTGCTGTTAGCTGAACCCGAAGCTGAAAATAAACACTAATGCTGGGAGACGAGAGAGGAAAATGACAACAGCCAATGAGAATCAGACTTTCTGCCCATGTTTTCAGTCATTCATGGTGTTTTAAAGGGGACCGATTAAGCTTAAATCACTTTTATAAGGGGTTTAAACTTTCACTTCAGCAGTAATGGGGTCCCAGACCATTTAATACATCCAAATGAATATGACTTTTCTAAAAGGAAAAGTCTTTTATTATTCATCTGTTTTTGTTTTGTTGATGTAAGACGTCGAAGTCAGTCAAGAAGTTGTCGAGAATGCACATTCGGTAGCCGCTGAAAGTCAGTGATTTGAGTTTATAATACAAAATGTGTTATATTTTTGTTACAAAAACGCATCAATCTGCTTCATAAGGATTATTTTTCTATGATGGATTTGTGCACTTTTGGAAGCTTCAAAATAAAAGCCACCATCATACAGCAGGAAGAGCCAGGATAACATTTAAAAGTACTCCGACTGTGTTCGTCTGACAGAAGAAAGTACATACACACAGAGGATGGCTTGAGGGTGAGTAAATTATGGGGTAAATTTTACTATTCCTTGTAAATGTAGTAAGTTTTACTACGCTCATACCTGTCAATCCTCTCGTTTTTCCTGGGATTCTCCCATATTTTTACTTTCTATCCCGATATCATCCCATTTAAGTATTTTCCCGTATTTCGCCCTTATTTTTAACCTTTGTGCACTGTTCAAATTTACTACCCTTTTGTTATGTTCGGGATGAAAACATCCACTGAATTAAACTGCTGTAAAAATGCATCAGATAAATATTTTTTCCCATGTTTTTTTTGGCATAAATCTGTTTATTACGGAAGTCCTAAGAGGCCATGCATTAAAATATTTTTGCTCTCTTGTTTTGTCGTGATCATGACTTAATTATCTCGTTATCTCGACATAACAACTCGTTGTCTCGTGATCTCGACATAACAAAAAGATGTTTTCTCCTGATCACAACACAACTAAGCATAAATTATTTTTATGCTTTTATTTATTTATGTATTATTATTATTATTATTATTATTATCTGGCCAATGTCTGGCCAGTGAGTCTGCACCGGCCCTGCAAACAGGAATAGCCGAACTGCAGACGCACATTCGTGCAACAAATTAAAGGCGTTCAGAACAGCCATAATATGAGCGCAAACGCTCGTGCTCATGGTTAATGTACATTCATTTTTATATCCATGTATATGATTATATATCACTATTTACAATAATATTCCCTCAACTGTTACCATTATAAAGCAACTCTATATGGCGCAAAATAAGTTGCTGCATGTATGAATTAAATTATGAAGAATGATTAAGATCCTTTCCGCAAGTTATTTACAATTACTTTAAAATTGTGCCATATAGAGTTTACATTTTACATTTACATTTAGTCATTTAGCTGACGCTTTTATCCAAAGCGACTTACAATTGAGGTTCACAAAAGAAGCAATCAGTACAAGAGGAAACAAAGCATACATAAGTGAAATCGGACTAGCCTTGAGTAGGTAAAACGCAATATACGAGCTAAGTGCAGTCACGTTTTTTTTATTTTTTATTAGTGGGTCAGGTGTAGACGGAAGAGATGAGTTTTAAGGCGATTTTTAAAGATGGACACAGAGTCTGCCAAACGTGTTGTAAGAGGCAGCTCGTTCCACCATTGTGGGACCGATTCAGAGAAGGTGCGGGAGAGTGATTTCCTACCTTTTTGGGACGGCACCATGAGACGACGCTCGTTAGCAGAGCGCAGTGATCTGGAGGGTAAATATGTCTGTATTAGTGAGCGAAGGTAGGCGGGTGCTAAACCTGTGGTGGTCTTGTAGGATATGAGCAGAGCTTTGAATTCGATGCGGGCGGCTATAGGGAGCCAATGTAACCTGACAAAGAGGGGTGTTACATGCGCTCTTTTCGGTTCCTTGAAGACCACTCTTGCCGCTGCATTCTGTATCATCTGTAGAGGTTTGATAGTGCAGGCCGGGAGTCCAGCGAGTAAAGCATTGCAGTAGTCCAGCCTGGACAGGACCAGAGCTTGTACCAGGATTTGTGCAGCATGCTCTGAGAGAAAAGGTCTGATCTTCCTAATGTTGTAGAGAAGGAATCTGCAGGACCTGGCAGTGTTGGCAATATGATCTGTGAAGGTTAGCTGGTCATCGATTATTACTCCCAAGTTTTTGGCTGTTCTGGAGGGTGCAGTGGTCGATGATCCCAGTTGAACAGAGAGGTTGTGACGGATCTTAGGGTTGGCGGTTGCTTTAGTTGCTTTAAAATGGTAACAGTTGAGGGAATATTATCCCTATTTCTATGAATAGTGGAAGTAGCATCAACACAGAGATCTCAAATGTGATCTAATAGCTGTTTAAGAGAATTATGCTTTTAGCTTTATTTTGTCTTGAAAGCACATTGAAAGTCATATTAAAATGGCCGCATGCTGACTGACGAACGCGATCCGTAGTTATAAAGATCCTGTATTTTTACATCCTAATGTTGACAGGTATGTACGTTGTGATTGAATATTTGCATTAACAAGCACTTGAACATTTAAAATAAAGTGGTGACCATTATATTATGTGTATTTTATGTGTATTCACTTTGTTTTGTTCTCTTCCACAGCATGCAGCTTGTGGAAAATCATTTCACCGTGATGAGACCAAACTGAGCATTCAAACATCCAAACACGGCCTGTTTTGTCAGACCTGTCGTATTGGTTTTCTCATTCTGTCATGTTTTTCGTTTGGATGAATACGCCTGTGTGTGACAAATCGAGGGATCTGCTCCAGTGCTCACGCCGTCTGCTGACAGAGGTTTTGATTGAGCCATTGTTAGCTGGCGTCTTGTGAAAACGGCTGAGATTTTCATTGTGTGGAGACAACATTGTGTTCTGCTGATTGAAATGATGGCAGCCGTAGCACGTGAATTGTCTCAGCACGCCTCAGGTAAGCAAGCATGAGTTGATAGTCCTCCAGTTGAGCTAAAAGTACTCCGATCAGTGGAGTGAATCAACTGGCCGTGTCCAGACGTGGATTGGTTTAACTTTAGGACATTCTGGCCTGTTTTTTCTTCAGTAGGTCCTCATTCTGCACCCTTTTCCCCTGTATATGACCTACAGTTACAATTATTCGTGCCTCTGTGAATTTGTTTTTTCAAATATTTCCCAAATGATGTTGAACAAATTCAGGAATTTTTCACAGTATTTCCTATAATATTTTTTCTTCTGGAGAAAGTCTTATTTGTTTTATTTCGGCTAGAATAAACCATTTTAAGGTCAATATTATTAGCCCCCTTAAGCAATTTTGTTTTCAGTTTTGTCTACAGAACAAACCATTTTTTAGTTCAGCGAGGAGTGATGCTGAGTGGGATGGGAATGAAAGCAATGCATGTCGTCAAATAATAGTCCCTTGAAGTAGGATCTTAGGCTGTTGCGTTATGGAAAATAATTTGAAATCACGATTATTTTAAACAATTACTTGTTGAGTTCTGTACAACTGAGCATTTCAATCAAGCAGCAACTTGTCAATGCATGCTTGCTTGGTTATTTTTCATTGATAATGGCAGGCTGCAGTGGATGTGTGCGACAATTATCTGTGTAAATTAAATACAAAGTAGCATGTTTAATTTTCAGTGTAAATGGGGAAAAAAATGGGTATCACTTTATTTTGATGGTCCCTTTAATGCATTTTGTTGAATTTAAGTTACATTGCATCTTCATGCCAACTATTTCTCAATAGAATATAAGTGGACTGTTAGGTTGGGGTTAGGGTTAGTGTAAGTTGACATGTACTTGCAAAGATTCTTATAGTCAGTGAAATGTCTGTTGAAGGAGCAGCATCAGCAGATATTAAGCAGACAGTCTACTAATACTCAAATGAGATGTAATTGGCATGTAGTTGCAATGAAACTTTTAGTCAACAAAATGTGCAATAGGGACCATCAAAATAAAGTGTTAATTTTTACAATAATCTTTGCTGTATGAAAATAATCTTCGAAAAATCACTTTTTACAGTTTATATTTATAATATCCAGAAGGCTTAGATAACACTTATTTTTACTTCTTTTATATTTATATATAGGCTAGTAGGATTTGACTCTTTCTAAATATGTATAAAATGTATAATTTACTAAACATCTGTTGCTTTCTGCCATTATTGTTTTAAAAAGTGTGAATTTTAATGACACAGGTAATAGGAAAGGTTAATAGACATACCATATTGAATATCGAATATGCAATAGTCACATCGCACATCTGCAGTGTTGAGTTGTGATTATAATTAACCAGGAACCACATTTCAGAAAGGGATTTGTGGAGTCATTGCAAAAAGTTTAATCCTAATAGGGTGAAAGATTTTTATTTGGATGTGTTTTTTAAGACCTGCGACTGAGGGTGCACTCACATTAGACAATCCAAATCGTGCCCGGGCACGTTTCCCGGTTCGTTTGACAAGTGTGAGTGCTTTGAATCGGGCCCAGGCGTGGTTCAGTTGGCCGGCCCTGGCCCCGTTGGAAGAGGTGTGCCAGAGCGCGGTTCGGTTGGGCTTTGGCACGGTATGCTTGTCGTGTGAGTGCAAAGCGCGCCTGAGCCCTAAACTGAAGACGCGACGTCACTTTTAAGGGACTGTTTCATATGGATTTATTAATCATTCTTACTGTTCAGCGAACACAAACTGTCATAGTTTATTAAAGATGCAAACCCCTCGCTGCACGTCAGCTGCACCTTCAGCAAACCTCCCAATACCTGCAGCACGAGGACTTTTATGATCATTTATGAACGTCAAAAGTGCTGGATCTGTTCAGCAAAATATTTGACTGTGTGTCACTGCATCCCAAACCACTAAAAATAATACAAAACGATAGAACTAAAGCGATGTCCACTGTGCTGAGCGAGAGCGCTTCTCTCTGTTAAACTGAACAGTCGCAATGCAGTGTAAGTGCAGGCTGTCGGGGGAGAGGGGAGGGGAGACAAGCGCGCTTCGGCACGGTTGAGGGCAACTGTAGCTAGTGTGAGTACCCCTGAAGATGTCAAGCAAATTTAAGAAATTCTAAAGTTTATAGATTTAACAAAGATTAATTGTGTTTAATTATTTATACAATGAAGACAATACAGTGTTGTTTTACATTTGATTCATATTGAATTTCTGTTCTTTGATGCTGTTGGTGTTGTAGTGCTGTCCTATTGCTTTGGGGTAAATTTTGAAGCCCTTCCCCTTCACACTCTGCTTCAAGGGGAAGGGGTAGGGAAAAAATAGAATTGGGATTGGGCCTTAGTATACACGGAGTCGTTGTTCACTGACAAGATATGCAAAAGATTTCTGACAATTTAATGGCCACGATCCGGAAATCAAATATAATCATTCTGCAATTTGAAAGCTGTTTGCGTCACTTCTCAGTGAACTACAGCTCTGATGTTCCTGCAACATCTGAAAGCATGTGAAAATACCACATTTAATTGCGTTTTACTCCAAACTCACTTCATAACTTAAGTCAAAATAAATCATTCTTTGAGATCATGCCATAGTCGTATGTTTATTAGTCATTGAGAATCAATAAAAGCAGGTAAATCCTCTGCTCTTTGATTTCCCGTGTCTCGTCTTTGTGGTGTATTTACAATTTCTGCAAGGTCGCCACAGCAGAATGAACCGCCAACTTATCCAGCATATGTTTTACACAGTGGATGCCCTTCCAGCTGCAACCCAGTACTGGGAAACACCCATACACACTCATACACTACGGCCAATTTAGTTTCTTCAGTTCCCCTATAGCGCATGTGTTTGGACTGTGGGGGAAACCGGAGCACCCGGAAGAAAAAACCACGCCCACACGGGGAGCACATGCAAACTCCACACAGAAATGCCAAATGACCCAGCTGGGACTCGAACCAGCGACCTTCTTGCTGTGAGGCCACAGTGCTAACCACTGAGCCACCGTGTCGCCCCCGATCTCAGTTTCATTCATTCATTCATTTTCTTTTCGGCTTAGACCCTTTACTAATCAGGGGTCGCCACAGCGGAATGAACCGCCAACTTATCCAGCATATGTTTTACGCAGCGGATGCCCTTCCAGCTGCAACCCATCACTGGGAAAGATCTGTTTCATTTTTTATAAATAAAAAAGTCATGACAACATGTTTTTATGTTACTTTAACTTAATTTAGAAAGTTAATCAGGATTTAACTTATATTTTAGGGTACAACTTTTAAACTTGATGTTTTAAGTCAATTTAATTGAGGTAAGTTAAAATGACTTGGTTTAAAATGATTTAATTAGCATGGTTCAACTTAAAGGTTTAAGTGAGCAACATATAATTTTTTTTACAGTGCTTTTATCCAACATACATCAAAATATCTGCCTTCATGTTCAACAGAAGAAAGAAACTCAAACAGTTTTGGAACAAGTGGAGGATAAATAAAAGACAGAATATTTATTTGTGGGTGAACTATGCCTTTAAGGCTTGTACTGATCTGCATACTGAGTGTGTATGTGTGTTTATGACGTATGCAGTGTGTAATGGATGTTTATGGCTAATTAACCTGAGCCTTGCACAGGTTTAGCTCATGCTTTATGACTCAGCATGGAGGTGTTGTGTGCTGTGTGGGCTTCAGCAGTGAGACAGCGGATGAAGTGATAAATGCTGGACAAATATAAAACTCCCACGTACTTCCAGGATGAATGCGAGTTTGGGATGAAAACGAGTGCAGAAACCCCATACGCTCTCCCTCATTACTGTGCAGTACATGTAGCAGTCCGCTGCAGTTTTGTCAATGCAGGGACTCATTTGAATGTTTATTATGTTATGAATCAAGCTTATGGAATTTATGCAGAATTACAGCCATTACAGGAAGTGGCTGAATTAATGATAGGAGCCCTCCGCTTTTAGATGTGAACTCTCTGAGGTCGTAAATGCGTGACCTTCGGAGTCTGACAAAAACACAGGCATTTAATTGGCTATTGACCTTGCCCTTCAGAAATGCAAGGCTTTCATGTAAAGCAGCTTTTCTGAGGAAGGGATAATAATGAGGATTTTGAAACTTTTTTCAAGAGGCGCTGCAACTTTGTGACGCACGAAGCAAATCTGCGTGGGTTTCTTTTCATTGGTTGCTTTTGTCGTCTATGTTTAGTTCTGTTTCCTTGTGGCCTGTTGCATGAGGCTAGCTGATCAAACTCCAAAAAGAAAAACCTTGAAATCTTTTTGAAAACGTTGTCCAAAGTGGCTAAATTTGAAAACGCCGTTTTCATGTTGCAGTGTGGACTGTGAAAACAGAGGCTTTCGAAAATGAGGATGCATTTTAGTCATGTGATGCAGTCATGTGACCAATTCAGCCAAGTAAATAAACTGCAGGCGGAGATTACGCAGATAAAAGCATTTAACGTCTGTGCGCATACACTACATGAACAAAGGCATTTTCAGTCATTTTAATTCAATTCTTTATTTCCATAGCACTTTTACAATGTAGATTGTGTCAAAGCAGCTTAACATAGAGGTTAACATGTCAGTCCAGTTTTCAGAGTTGAAGTTCAGTTTAGTTCAGATTAGTCCATCGATGCGCGGCTCCGATTTAATTTAATCCATCGATGCGCAGCTCCACAAGTGCCAAACCAAGCAAGCCAGTGGTGACCGTGGCGAGGAACAAACTTCACCAATTGACGAAAGTGAAGGAAAAAAAACCTTGAGAGAAACCAGGCTCAGTTGGGCACGACCATTTCCCCTTCGGGCAAACTTCTTGTGCAGAGCTGCAGTCTAGGTGCCGGGGGCTGGAGAAGCTGCAGGTGTGAGCAGGTCACCGGCGGTTGTTCAGGCTGGCCCACGGGATCAATGTGGAGACTCGTCTGTCACTGGGGTCTTTCAGGAATCAGTCTCATGCTCTCCACTCCTCCATGAGCATCTGCTCAGGATACTGCCTGGTCCAGGATTATGGAGACCTTGGGATAAAAAAAAAAAAAAACAGACTAACATAAGCGTAGATGCTGTTCAAATTATAATGTCTTTTGTGACATTAATTATAATGTTTTAATGTGGATGACCGTTTTTTCGGAAATAATTTAAAAACAATAGTGAAGACATTTGACAAAAACACCATTTTCAAATTTTTGTTTGTACACGACCAAGGGATGAACGACCTCGGGAGCTTTGAAGCTGATTGAGAGTTTCCTCAAACTAAAAGCAAACTTACCTGGGTTCTATTTTTGCTTTGATTTTTTTTTTCGTCGGTTGTGGGTGGTAGGGCATCCGTCGCATAAAACATATGCCAGAGTAATCTCTGGTTCATTCCACTGTAGTGACCCCTGATAATTCAGGGACTAAGCCAAAGGATAGTGAGTGAAGGTTATTTAAGCTCTGCATTTAGTTCAGTTCACACTCTGATCTTGTTTCAATGAATTTGAGGTTGTTCTGCTGTTGTTTCCTAAGTGTCTTGGTTTTTATGTAAAAATAATGCTGCACTTACTGTAAATCCAGCCTTTTATTTGAACCTGTTGCAACCAAATTGGGACTATTTGTTTAAATTCCACCTCTACTGTATAATTAAGCTAGAATGAGAGTTTATTTTCCAAATTTAACATTAGCGTAGTGTTAATTCTTTATAAGTGTAAAGAATTAAATAAAATAATTAATTGCCAGTAGATTAGAATTAGATTAGTGTTTAGGTTAATTCATTCACAAATTGAATGTCCTCAAATTCATTAAAATTCCATTCACATCTCTTTTGTCACCAAAAAATGTTTTTGATTTCTGGAATAAAATTAATTTAGGGCTTAAAGGTTAAAAAGGTGGTGGGCTATAATCCTCCTGAGACCGTAATGAAGAAAGTCTTCTTGGAAAAAATATATTTGAGGCATTTAAGTATTTAAATGTTTGTCAGCCAAATCACTGGCAGTAAGATCAGTATTGCTTTTAATATATTAGAAATTTGATATAATAAAACAACAGAAACAATGTCAAAAAGCTCTTTGATTTTCATAATCCACAAAAAAAAAATCATATGTGCATTTTACATATTCAAAACGTAGATGAAAAATGTTATGTATGCACATCATACATACAGTCACATGAGATTTCAAAGACATTATACCAATGATTTTGTTGTAATGGCAAGAATTTTAGGCATTTAATACAGTATGTTTCTTCTCATCCTCTCATTTATCCTAGTTTGATATGGTGTACAAATGTAATTGATAAGTGTTGTGTTGATGTCTGTCTGTAGGCAATGGGCCTCATCATAACCGGTGCTGTGTGTATGATGACAGAAACATGGTGGACGGGGTTTACTGCCATCCAATTGGTCACTGGATCCAGGAGACGGGCCACACAGATGAGATGAAACACACCACCAACTTCTACTTCAGCATAGCAGGACAGCAGGCCATGCACTTCTCTCAGTATGTGCCAATGAACTGCATCCGTCATGTGTTTTAAAGTGACCCTATTATGCTTTTTCAAACATTACCTTCAATGCGGTGGGTTATGTAGCTGTGTGTGAATTTAAAATGGTCTGCAAATTTTTAAAGCTTAATGCATTACAAAAGAGTTTATCATCCAGACGCAGAACCCATGTTATACCCATGTTATCATCTAGACACAAAACTGTTATTTGCAATGTGGAATGCAGACTGATACAGACTAATATAACACACACATACTGTGAAAACAAGTTTCTCTTATCTTTATATGTATATAATAGTGCTAAATGATAGATCTGTGCACTTGATTGTTTTGTAAAAGTATATTTGCCCTTATTAACTCTAATCAAATACCACAACCTTCCCCTCCACCCTCGAAATGACTTTTCTTCACTTCTGGTCACATGGAATGTCTTTAGTGCGGGACTATCAGTGCCTTAGGGCAGAGCTATCAGTCATTTAGGGTGGAGCTATCGGTGTCTTCGGGTGGGGCTATCAGCCATTTAGGGCGGGGCTATCAGTGCCTTAGGGCAGAGCTATCAGTCCTTTAGATTGGTGCTATCAGTACCTTAGAGCGGGGCTATAAGTAATTTTGGATGGGGCTGTAAGTCCTTTAGGGTGGAGCTATCAGTGCCTTATGGCGGAACTATCCCAAATAACCCAAAGCTCATGACCATAGGTGAGAGTAGGAACGTAGATTGACCGGTAAATCGAGATAAATGTACAAATTCAGCTAAACAACTTGAAACATTTGCCAAATCTCAAATCCACAAATAGTAGCATCTAATTACCCAGAAACATTTGCATTTGATTTGCCCAGTCTCTCTTTAATTATGTGTGTGTAATGTTTCAACAGCGCTGTATAATTAGCTCAATGACTCTCTGAGTCTCTGGTCTCTTTTGGCAGTGAGTTTTAAATGCTTGTTTCATTTAACCTCTGACCTTGCTCTGAAGGCAAAAAAAGTTGTGAGTGTAGGTGGATATATATATAAAAAAAAGGGCTGGGTCACTGAGTCCGGCGTAGGGGAATCCATTAGAGTAAAGACAGATTTACAGTGTCAGAGAGGCTGTGTAACTCTGAGAGGGCAGAGATGCTACGTCTTGCTATGACAGAATGCACAGTCATCTCCGATAAAGAGAGTCAAAACGGTGAAGAACACAGAAAAACTGCAAGTAAGGAGCATCAGCACTTCTTAAAAGCAATTATACACCCACAAAAAAAGTTTCTGAAATATGTTTTGCTGTGCTTTTCGTGTGTTGGGTCAAGGGCATTGTTTGTTGTATGCATCTTCTATCCTAAAACCACTTCTTAAACCTAACCACTGAATAAAAGCAAACAAAACACATGCAACAAAACTGTATTTGCTGAAACAACCATGGGCGTTGCTAGGCCTATTTTAGGGACCCCCTATATTTCTACTCAGTCCCCCTAAATCTTTTGAATACCAACCCAACTTTTTATTTAGTTTAAAAGTCTTTACCATTTCATTGGGAGTGCAGTGGCTGGTATTTAAATGTTTCTGTCATGTCGCACCTCACGTTTGGTGAAGACAAACAAAGTCCCCCTTAAATGAAAATGCTAGAATCGCCCCTGGAAGCAACCATACTGTTGTTTTACCTTGACTTTTCATTACTTTTTGATCTTTTGTTGAACCATGTTTCACAAGACTCATAGCTATCAAGCATACTATGCCAAAAAAATCAATCATATAGTAATAGATACATGATGTAGACATATTTGTTTATAAAATCATGCTCCTTGTTCAAGTGTTTTGAGATCTTTTCAGAGTATTTGTGCACAGAACCACTGAAAAATATGTCTTGTTTGTCAGAAATGTGCCACTGTATTCATAAATTATGCTCAAAAGCAGAAAATGTGTAGGTGTTTGCTCATAATGTTGATTTAATCTAGAATCTGCAGCAAAACGTGTTATGTAAGTATGGCTTTTCAGAAATAGTCACATATCTCAATGAGCCTTGGTTGAAAAATCATCCTGTCTTGAAAACAAAGACTTTCTTTGTTTTGTCAATTGCAAAAGATGCTTAGTTAGAGCGCCGTCTACTGTTAAGAACTAGCACAGAGTGTGTCTGATATTAAAAACTAAGGTCAGAATCAATGCCGAATCAATTTCTCGAACAATTTTTTTGCCACAGCTTCAATGCAAAGGTGCACAAGGGTTACATATAAATACTGTATTGTCTGATTTGATTAATCTCTCAAGTCTAATCTTCAGTATTCAGTATATTCTGTAAAAAAATATATAAATAAAAGAGGAAGTGTATGTCTGGAATGACATTCTGGATTGAGGTCAGCAACAGCACAATAATAAAGTGCTTGTAATAAAATGCTTAATAAAAAAAAGCTCGTCACTAAGTGTTTACTGGAGTTTCTAGCAGAACTCTCAAACTAACAGCACTCTCATTTTTCTTTTTAAACATTTAATGCCACGAACTTCGCAAACTTTGGCAAATCTAGCATCTAGTTGCTCTCCGGTGCTGCCTGCTGGACACAGAGATTGTGCATTCAGTCTGTGCTGCTGAATGGGAAATGGCCAGAGATGTCAGAATGATGGTAGTTACAGACTGCTAAGTGTAGAAGTAATGGTGCATTTATAGCACGTCATGCCAGTATCACTGCAGTATGCTTCGTGAACAATAAAACAACCTCTTGACACACAGTTTTGTGTTTTGATGGTGGTATTCTGAGTGCAGTTTCTGATGATGGAACTATTTTTCTAAGGCTGCGCTACAAGAGATGGAAAATAAAAACGAAAGTGTTCTGATACAAAAAAAAAAGAGAAGAAAATATCAATCATTATGTAAATAATATACTTTAAAAGAATATACTGAAATATGCAAACTGAATATAATGTTTTTGACATTATGTATTAAATATATTATAGTTTAAAATGAATAAATTTAGGGTGCTTTTTTGAACAACTTAAGTAGAACTTTAGTGGTTCTTCCCAAAATAAAGCAATACGGTAAAGAAATGTGGTTTATATTTAATTTGTTTTTAATAATATACTACATATACACACACAAGAGTTGACCACAAAATGATTAGCCCTTCTGTGAAATAGTAGCTATTTTTTAAAATATTTCTCAAGTGATGTTTAATGAAGAGAATATTTTTTTTTAACAAATTGTTACACTATATTTTTTATAACAAAAATTTCTAATAACTGATTTCTTTTATCTTTGCCATGGTGACAGTACATAATATTTTACTAGTTATTTTGCAAGATACTAGTATTTAGCTTGAAGTGACATTTAAAGACTTAACTAGTTTAATTAGGCTGCATTTAGGCCCAATCCCAATTCTATTTTTGTACCCCTACCCCTTCCCCTTGGCCCTTGAAACAGTGTGAAGGGGAAGGGCTTCATAATTTACCCCTAAGAAATGGGACATCACTACAACACCTGCACACGTCATCATATCATATGTCATCGCGATCTCTTGCTTCATATGAAATCGACGATCACGACTGCTGTTGCGTTATTTTTTTGGTATTTATCTTTAGGAAATCACCGAAGGCATAGATCATGTTATCATAACGATATAATATGGCAATAAGCTCATAACTGTACTGTGCATTTACACCGTGGCCATCATCTATGTAAACACACAAAAACAACACTGTACAGTCTTGGCCAAAAACTTTGAGAATGACATAAATATTGGAAATTGGAAAAGTAGCTGCTTAAGTTTTTATAATAGTAATTTGCATATACTCCAGAATGTTATGAAGAGTGATCAGAAGAATTGCATAGTCCTTCTTTGCCGTGAAAATTAACTTAATCCTGAAAAACACTTTCCACTGCGTTTTAATTGCTGTCATTAAAGGACCTGCTGGGATCATTTCAGTAATCGTCTTGTTAACTCAGGTGAGAATGTTGACGAGCACAAGGCTGGAGATCATTATGTCAGGCTGATTGGGTTAGAATGGCAGACTTGACATGTTAAAAGGAGGGTGATGCTTGAAATCATTGTTCTTCCATTGTTAACCATGGTGACCTGCAAAGAAACACGTGCAGCCATCATTGCGTTGCACAAAAATGCCTTCACAGGCAAGGATATTGTGGCTACTGAGATTGCACCTAAATCAACAATTTATAGGATCATCAAGAACTTCAAGGAAAGAGGTTCAATTCTTGTTAAGAAGGCTTCAGGGTGTCCAAGAAAGTCCAGCAAGCACCAGGATCGTCTCCTAAAGAGGATTCAGCTGCGGGATTGGAGTGCCACCAGTGCAGAGCTTGCTCAGGAATGGCAGCAGGCAGGTGTGAGCACATCTGCACGCACAGTGAGGCGAAGACTTTTGGAAGATGGCCTGGTGTCAAGAAGGGCAGCAAAGAAGCCACTTCTCTCCAAAAAAACATCAGGGACGGATTGATCTTCTGCAAAAAGTATGGCGAATGGACTGCTGAGGACTGGGGTCATATTCTCCGATGAAGCCCCTTTCCGATTGTTTGGGGCATCTGGAAAAAGGCTTGTCCGGAGAAGAAAAGGTAAGCGCTACCATCAGTCCTGTGTCATGCCAACAGTAAAGCATCCTGAGACCGTTCATGTGTGGGGTTGCTTCTCATCCAAGGGAGTGGGCTCACTCACAATTTTGCCCCAAAACACAGCCATGAATAAAGAATGGTACCAAAACACCCTCCAACAGCCACTTCTTGCAACAATCCAACAACAGTTTGGTGAAGAACAATGCATTTTCCAGCACGATGGAGCACCGTGCCATAAGGCAAAAGTGATATCTAAGTGGCTTGAGGACCAAAACATTGAAATTTTGGGTCCATGGCCTGGACACTCCCCAGATCATAATCCCATTGAGAACTTGTGGTCAATCCTCAAGAGGCGGGTGGACAAACAAAAACCCACTAATTCTGACAAACTCCAAGAAGTGATTATAAAAAAAAAGAATGGGTTGCTATCAGTCAGGATTTGGCCCAGAAGTAGATTGAGAGCATGCCCAGTCGAATTGCAGAGGTCCTGAAAAAGAAGGGCCAACACTTCAAATACTGACCCTTTGCATAAATGTCATGTAATTGTCTATAAAAGCGTTTGAAACGTCTGAAGTGCTTGTAATTATATTTCAGTACATCACAGAAACGACTGAAACAAAGATCTAAAAGCAGTTTAGCAGAACACTTTGTGAAAACTAATATTTGTGTCATTCTCAAAACTTTTGGCTACGACTGTACAAAGGTCATTCCCAGCCACTGGACTTTTCTGACAGGGTACTCGACTGTCATCGAGTGACAGAATGATATGGGACTGCTATACAGGAGTTTTATATTAGGGATTATAGATAGCAAAATTTTGCGGTTTTTATTTTAGCGTTTTTTGTTTTTTTTAAGCATGACGGTAAAACATGAACGCCGTTATGAATGTATTAAAACATGTGCTTGTTTGTTGTAAAAATTCGTAATAATGACAAAAAATACTCATTTGTGCGTCTCCTTACTTCCGTGTGCAGCCATGCTGGCGTTGTAGATGGTGTATTCTGGGAAATTTTCTTACCACTTGGTTTCGAGTGTGGTCCTGAAAAATCCCCATTTCAAGGGCTATCTAACTCTTCCCCTTAGCCCTACGCCTTCAAGATAAAGAGAATTGGGTCACCCCTACTCCTTCACGTGAACGTGCAAAATGAGGGGTAAGGGAAAGGGCTAAGGGGTAGAATTGGGATTGGCCCTTACACTGCATGGTTCAAGTGGCACAGATGGGATATGGCCCATGTACGTGTAAGCAGGAAAAAATCACATGGATTCCGATTTACTCAGATCAGATTCAGGCCTTGTTCATATGTGAAAATGTACATGTGATGTGAAGTGTTCTCCTGTCTGCAGTGTAAGCAGATAGATCGGATTTTCAGCTGGCAATGTGAGTCGCACTTAATTAAGAACTATAGCAAATTATGTCAACTCTGACGCTTTCATTTCAGAACCAAACCTTAAATCTCATATACTAGAACCAAAAAAATCTTAAAGTATTTAAACGTGTTAACGAGAGATAGAGAGAGAGAGAGAGAGAGAGAGCGATGTCCACCAAGTAAACAATATAAACTAAAACTGTTGCATACATTACGTGCATAAATCACACCATGAACTGGTTTAAAAAAGCCTAGAAAAGAAGATGGCCAAATTTGAACTTTTCTCAAATAAACTATAGTAAAACAACTTGAAACTGAACAAAATGAAACCCTGCGAACAGATTAAATACAGGAATGGAGAAAAGGGTGCTCTTTTATTATCAGCTGTCAGTCAACGCCCGCTCTTTTTTTCCAGGTCATTGCGTCTTTGCCGTGTGCTGTGTACATGCAGACAATCGGATATGAGTCACGTTTAAAAGATGATGTAAGCGGGTCATCAAAAAAATCAGATATAGTCACAAAATCGGATTTGACCAATAAAAGAATAAAAAGCTAGAAGCTAATAATATTGATTAATAGCAGTTTTTACTTTTTACTTTTTTTAATTCCTGCCAAACTGAAAGAAAACAGAATTTCTCCAGCGGAAAAATATAATAGGAAATACTGTCAAAAATGTACTTGCTCTGTTAAACTTCACTTAAAAATATATAAACATTTCACAGGAGGGCTAATCATTTTGTCCTCAACTGTATATACTATACATGCATATATAATAGTCAACATTTCAAGTGAATCAAGCCTTTTATCAAAGTTGTCATCTAGTGATTCAATTAATGTCATTCCATTTAAAACCCAGTGGTTTTAACCCAGTGGTTAGGCTTTTCCATATTTGCTGGGTTGTGTCACTACATGGTTACACACAGCCCTGAACTGGTCAATTCCAGCCGTAGTGTTAAACTGATTGACCATAGAGTTTCTCCACATTATCCAGTGCTCTCTTGCATGTGTTTTTTGTCTACTTTTGTCTTTGAGACTCTTGAATGAGTGATATCGTGAGGATGAAAGTTCTAGAAATCACAGATCTGGAAAGACCAGCTTCTCTTGCTGTGACTGAAAGGCTCATCCATGTGGCTTTTATCTGGTCATTATCTTACAAAGTCTGTGAAAACTGTAAAGTTTGACTGTAAGTTAAATGGTGTTTGTCACATAGCTTAGTTACGGAAATTACCACCAGATTAACTACAATAACGGTGAGAATTAGTTCTCTAATTTTAACTAGTGCTAAAAAAAAAAAATCTAATTGAAGTTTTTGTATCTGAAACATAAAACAAAAGGTACCCTAAGTAACACATTTTAGATTTGCAAAAATGTAGACAGCGCCCTCTAGTGGATTGGTCATCTAAAAATGGGCAATGAAACTAAACCGGAGCAGCGTATTTTGTACAACTCCAAATCATAAAAAGTTGGTACAGTATAGAAAACGCAAATACACGCTTTTGGACACTGTTAACATAGGGCTTCCTTTTGGCACAGTACAGTTTTAACCGGCATTTGCGGATGTAACTACGTATTGTTTGTAAAGGTTTGCCGCAGTAGTCCTGAGCCCATGTGGTGATATGGCTTATAGATGAATCAGGATTCTTGATGCAGTGCTGCCTGAGGGGTCGGAGATCACGCTTGTTCAGCTTAAGCTTGCGCCCTTGTCCTTTACGCACTGAAATTCCTCCAGATTCCTTGAATCTTTTAATGATGTTCTGCACTGTTGAAGGTGAAATATCCAAATGTCTTCCTCTCTTTCTTTGTGGAATATTGTTTTTAAACGTTTTAATAATTTTCTCACGTATTTGCTGGCAAACTGCAGGTCTGAATGACAGGAAAGGATGTACATTTACAAATAAAATTAACTTAACCAGACAAAGCATGAAATATTTTGTATTCATATTGTCTGCAATAAAATACAAGTCAAAGTAAATTTAGAAATCACTACTTTCTCTTTTTATTTGCATTTTTATACCGTCCCAACTTTTTCTGATTTGGGGTTGTATTTGGGGATATTTGGAACATATATTTCCAATGAGCCTGGGCTAAATTCAGTACAATTAAACACTGAAGGAAGGACTTGGGTAGCTATCTTTATGTTATTTAGAGACTAAAAGACCATAAGACCAACTAAGAACTCAACAACATTGACTTTATAAAAGAAACCAGCAACTGTGAAGCTCAGGACACAGGTCTGTGTGTTTTAATTACTATGTCTTATTCACACCACAAAGGGAATGTAATATAAACTCTGGCTGTTAAAAGAACAGAAGTAAAAAAAAAAATACAAGGACCTTTTGTCTCCGCAGTCAAGCACACCTTGTTGGGTCTTTGACCACTAATTAAATGCAACCTGTACTTGTCACCTCAGCCTAATTAAAACACACTACACGTGTCCACTACTAATGCAGTGCTCAGGTACACACACAAACACATTTTGTCAGAGAGAGAATGCAATGCATACATCTCTCACTTTGCACAATGGGACCAAAATCCGTACCCGGATGAGCCTGTGTCATTAGTTCTAGAGTTTGTTATGTGGTGATTTGACCTATCAGAATCGAGTATTACAGAAAGAGGTGTAATAAGGCGCAATGAGGCTCCATGGTCAGTCCATTACTTTTACTGTCTATCTGTTCACCTCAGGGAATGGATTGAACCCAGTGACCTCAGACACAATGATATTCCAAGATGGCGGCACCCTTTCTTTAAAAGCTATAGCAAAACATGTCACAGGGCTGTCAAGTTTTGAAAAATGTTTGGAGTTAGATTTTTATTTTATTTTAGGGTAGGGGTAATCTTGCTAATTTAGAGAACAAATTTAAAAAACATTTATTTACAATTGCATACAATACTATTGAATCTTTTTATAAAATTAGAGTGAGAGTAAACTCTATATAGTATTTGTCCCTATGAAGTTCACTCACTCACTATCCCTTGGCTTAGTCCCTGATTTATCAAGGGTCGCCACAATGGAATGAACCACCGATTACTCAGGCATATGTTTTGCGGATGCCCTTACAGCCGCAACCCAGCACTTGTAAACACCCACACACTCTCTAATTCACATACACACACACACTCATACACTATGGCCAATTTTGTTTACCCAATTAAACTATAGCGCATGTCTTTGAACTGTGGGGGAAACCAGAGCACTCTTACACAAAGAAAACCCTCTTGGCCCACCCAGGACTTGAAGGCTTTTGCTTTCGCGAGACCACTTTCGCAAGACCAAAACCAGTAAGACAATTGCAATAATCATCATGATGTTATCTATATGAAACTGCCAAACACAATCTAAACTCTAGCATAATAACCCTGTTACAGATCTGTAGAACAACAGAAATGAAAACACACTGATCACGAGGCTATGGTATGTTTAATAATGATTAATTTGCTATGTTTTTTGGTTAACCTCAGTTTGTTTCTGTCCAAACGTGCGTGTAGGTTTCTGAGGTAAAAATACACCCCTCAGCTGAAGCCTGTGACCTTCCTGGCTCCATTCCCCGGGCTGTCAGTCTGTCTCCTCACGCCGCTAAACACTCATTAGCATTTCCATTACTGCTCCGACATACCGAGACTCCCGCTGACACCTCTGCGTTTGATGAGGAGCGATGTGCGCAGATACACTGGAAACGCAAAACCAAAATTACCTCCTCTACTCTCCTCTGAAGGTACATTAGAGCGATAGCGATTATGAGTAGAGCCATAAATGTACTTGCGTGCAGAATAAAGAGTGATACTGCGTCTGCAGTTTTAAAGTCCGCGTGAAATCAAAATAATGTTAGTATCAGTATGTTAGTCTTAAGGATATCTATAAGCTAGTGTGCTCTAAAACAGCGACAAAATTCACATTTAGAAGATATAAACATTTAAAGCTTGCAGTTTGTCGCTTCCGCCTAAATGGATCGATTATTTTTATGACATCACTAACTACTGACATGCCCCGCCCCCCTCAAGGCGCTTTTCATGTGATGCACTTGAGGTCAACCACTCTCACTGGCAGAGCTGTGAGAAAACTCTCCTATCTTCACGTTTCAGTTGAGATTATGTCACACATCGGACAAAAATGCCCTTTTTAAAGCACTTCTTGGGACCTTAAATTAACATGGATGAATTCACTTTTGCAAAGACATCAAAAATCAGGCGCTGTTGCATTTCTAGCACATTCGACCAGTGCATCTAGCTAGTGTAATCTATCTCAGTGTTCCTCAACCACCGGGCCACAGACTGGTATCGGTCCGTGGATCAAGTTCGTTATTTCCAGTGGAGGTGTGCGGCTTGCGCGCTCAAGCGGCGTGACGCGCTCGCGCCTTCCAGACGCACTCAGTTGACTAAATGCCGTGAGCACACCGCATGTCACGTGACAAGAACTGACCGATCAGCTTCAGCTTGAATGGAATATACACGTTTCGGTAGACTAATAATCTCAGACGAACACAGAACACCCAAACACTGCAGTGCTTTGTAATTTTCTCCATAAATAAAACCTGTATCAGAGTAACAGCAATGTTTTGTCAGCTTGTCATCCTCTAAGAAAACAGTTGATGGTCTCCTAGCAACCTACGAACCACCACCCCGTGGTCCGCGGTAAAATTATCAAGCGTCTGCGGTGATAAAAAGGTTGGGGACCATTGACCTATCTAATTTAACTGTGAATTTAGCCATTGTAGTCAATGACGTAAAATAAAAACAACACAAAGTGATTTCTCTCCATCTTCAAAAGAGACACTACTAAAAAGCTGTTGTACTTTTAAGTTTTATATTACACCGCTTGCATTGCATAGTCTCAGTTTATACCCTAGGTGTCAAGGTTTTAGGGTGGGGAAAGGAGCGAGGACTCAAATGCAGTGCCAAAAACGTGTTTATTATAAAATAAAACAAAAACCAATTTCGCTACATGTAAAAGTGTAGGTGACAAATAAAGGCTTCATCATCATCATCATTTAGATGTGCGAGATGTTGAAACGGATTCTGATTGACTGAGATTGCAAAGAAAAAGTGATTCCATTGATTTAGTTTGTTATGGCTGAACTCTGCTGTACTGTTTTATATCCAGAACTATTATTCAGAACTGGATCGTTATTATAGTTATCATTGTTAGTGTGTATCAATGTTAAGATGCCTTTTTCTGTCCTCCCTCTTTTGTTTTATTCTCTGTTTTTCTTTCCCTGCTCCTTTCCTGCTTTTTTCCTTTTTGTTTCTTTCATTTCCTTTTTTTCTTGTTCTTTTCTTTTCTTTCTTTTCCTTTCCTTTTCATTCCCTTCCCTTCTTTTTCTTTCCTTTTCTCTCCACTCCACTCCTTTCCTGTCTTTTCTTTTCTTGTTCTTTCTCTTTTCTTTTTTTCCCCTTTCATTCCTTTTCATTCCCTTCCTTTCTTTTCTTTTCTGTTATATTTCTTTCCAATCCCTTCCTTTAAGTGTTAACATTTTTCTTGGTCTTTTCCTTTTTTCAAGTGCTTTATTTCTTTTCTTTTTTTGTTCTTTCATTTCTTTTCTCCCCTAACTTTTCTTTCCTTTTCATTCCTTTCATTTTTTCTTCTCTTTATTTTGATTTATTTATTTTCCTGCCTCGTCTTTTACTTTCCTCAGCTATTCTGCTGTATTTTACAGTATCTTACAGTATATTCTTTCCTGTCTGGTATTTCCCACTTACCCCACTTCAATGTCTTTCTTTTCCTTTAGCGTCTGATAATAATACGACACAACAAATGATGCAGGATAAATTTGCAGTCTGCAGTTTAATGTGTGAGGTTAGAGGTTTGTTTCTATGGCAGAACGCAGTAAAGAGTGAATCACTGTGCAGTAACACTGTCAGTCGGCAGCTCTTAAAAGGTTTTCATACAGTATATGTTTTATGATCTGGCCTGTCAGCCTGCCACATCTGCCTCCGCTTCTTGCTCCAGGATCTCATAATATTACTATTAAGCGCTGGGGTGATTGTGTGTTATTGAGGTGTTGCATCATGAGGATGTGTGTTGTTCAGGAACGTTGACAACATCAATCCAGCCAATCCAAAAGATTTCATGACCTCTACTTTAATGATCTCTATACTGACACTGTACTTTCAGTGAGCATCTTTCTAATGAGCCGTTAAACCGAGGTCCTGACTCTCTGTGGTCATTAAAAATCCCATGGCACATCTCGTAAAAAGAGGTAGGGGTGTAACCCCGGTGTCCTGACCAAATTCCCTCCATCGGCCCTTACCAATCATATCCTCCCAATCATCTCCATCCACTTAATTGGCTCCATCACTGTCTCTCCACTCCACCTATAGCTGGTGTGTGGTGAGCGCTATGGCGGCGTTGTCCTGTGGCTGCTGTCGCATCATCCAAGTGGATGCTGCACACTGGTGGTGGTGTGGAGAGACCCCCCTCATGATTGTGAAGCGCTTTGGGTGTATGGCCATACACGATAAATGCGCTGTATAAATACACATTACATTACATTACAACATGGTGGATGACACTGTAAAGCAGATGTTTGGATGCCGTCCGTTTTGACAGCTTTATTAAAGATTAATGTCAGTTTGTACATGCTCCATATTGCCTCTCTTCAGAGCACAGGAAATGCTTACTGGGGAGCTGTTGGGTGGAAGCAGACCACAGTTGCAACATTTTGCCACAACATTTCAAAGAGACGGAAAGTAAATAAACTACAGGCAGATATTATTCAGGTAAAAGCATCTTTCATCTGTGCGCATGTGCAGTACATGAACGAAAGCATTTCAGTTGTTTTAATGTGGATGACAGAAAGAATTGAGAATGATTATGTGGGCATGGAGTGTTTTTAGACTAGAACGCCATTTTCAAATGTATCTGGATTAGTGTAGATGTAGCATAACTTGCAAATATCAGCAATTAAAAAAAAAATATATATATATATAGTGCTTAGCATAATTAAGTACAATCGGTGAATATAGGCAATGTATATTGGTGCATTTGAACAAAACAGATTTATTAAACAGATATATTTATTAAAATAGTATTTTAGTCACCAAACATATTTAGAAATTGAAAGATAATACAATTAAATTCAAGCAAAATATTGCAAAAAAAATTACAACCTACAAAATTTCAACAAAATTTTTACATCTTTTTGCTTCTCTTGATTTTTCCTTTTTTTACATTTGTATTTAATATTTTTCTATAACATATAAATGTGGCTGTACTAGTGTTTGCACTGTTATCGTAAGTTATTTCGTTAGATTAGATCCAGATTTGGCTTCAGTACTGACTAATCTAATGTATATGCACAAATATAATATTGTAGAGCTTCCTATTAAAATATATATATACACAAATCTATCTTTTAAATTGATATTTTATGTAATGATCATACTAAAATAAACAGGTCATAGATATTTTCTGAGCTAATTAAATAAAAATAAAAACTATGCCAAGGTGCAAACATTTAGACTTTAAAACGCCACGAATGACTGAAAACATTGTTGGAAATTCTGCTTCTTATTGGCTTTGTCATTTACCTCTCTTGTCTCCCAGCATTACACACATAACAACACATGATGCAACGCCACAACCCTGATAAAAGCTGTCTTTTCCATGTTAAAAAGAGTTTTTGTCCCAACCATCTGCTGCGTCAACGAACAAAATCTGTAGCTTAGAAATGTTTTTTATTTCTGCGATATTGCAGCAGAACAACAGCGTATACTACTCTGTAAAAAGCACATGAGGTGTACCTGAGGTGATCTTTGTCAGTGTTAAATGCTCACCATGTGATTTTACGTGACGTTTACTGAAAGAAGCAGCAGATCGTTCACCTCAGATCTTCAAAACAAAATAACACATGTAGCGAACTGACAATAAAGCTCAACTTGAACTTAAACACATTCTGAGGACAACCAAGATTTATTTTCTATCGTCTTACACAATATGTCTCCTTTAATAGATTTCTGGGGGCTCAGCCTTTCTTGCCTCCTCTGAAGGGCTGCACTGCTTACACACACAACTAGTTTAAGCTCCGTCTTCATTCGTGTGTCTGTTTTCTCTTTAGGGTGCTGCCTCGTGTCTGGTTAGGCAGCTGTCCTCGACGGGTCGAACATGTAACCCTGAAGCTAAAACAAGAGCTGGGTGTCACAGCAGTGATGAACTTTCAGACTGAGTGGGACGTGATAAACAACTCACACGGCTGCCGGCAGGACCTCAGTCAACCCATGACCCCCGAGACCATGATGCATCTGTACAGAGACTCTGGCATTTCCTACATCTGGATGCCCACGCCGGACATGAGCACAGAGGGTCAGTGTGTGTGTGTGTGTGTGTGTGTGTGTGTGTGTGTGTGTTTGTGTGCGCTTTTTGTATATCTCAATAGGGACTTAAACCTGAGAATACAGACTCTGGGGACTTGTGTCACCGTGGGGACTAAAATTGAGGTCCCGATGGGTAAACATGCTTATAAATCAGATTAAATTTTAAATTAAATTTGAAAACGGTGACTCAGTGGTTAGCACTGTGGCCTCACAGCAAGAAGGTCGCTTGTTCGAGTCCCTGCTGGGCCAGTTGGCGTTTCTGTGTGGAGTTTGCATGTTCTCCCCGTGTTGGTGTGGGTTTCCTCCGGGTGCTCCGGTTTCCCCCACAGTCCAAACACATGCGCTATAGGGGTGTATGAGTGAGGGTTGTCCGTGGTGTATGAGTGTGTGTGTGTGAATGAGTGTGTATGGGTGTTTGCCAGTACTGGGTTGCAGCTTAAAGGGCATCCGCTGTGTAAAACATATGCTGGAATAGTTGGCGGTTCATTCCGCTGTGGCGACCCCTGATGAATAAAGGGACTAAGCCAAAGGAAAATGAATGATTTAATGACTTCAGTTGAGTTGAATACTTCCCATCTCTGCAGGGCGTATACAGATGCTGCCCCAGGCGGTGTTTCTGCTGTTTGGGCTGCTGGAAAATGGTCACAGTGTTTACGTTCACTGTAACGCAGGAGTGGGTCGCTCCACAGCCGCCGTGTGTGGACTCCTCATGTATGTGTTCGGCTGGAGACTCCGGAAAGTGCAGTACTTCCTCACCGCCAAAAGGGCGGCAGTCTACATCGATGAAGAGGCCCTGCTGAGGGCCCGAGATGACTTTCAGGCGAAGTTTGGACACCTCCGTCCATCTGTCTGCAACTCTGAGACGTGAAGACAGCGCCATCTAGTGGAGCGGAGGACTGGAGTTCAGTCATATCAAGGCTATGATGCAAAAATCACTTTTATAATGGGTTTAAACACAGTTGTGTGGCAACATTCTATGAATATAAGCAGCTTCTAATGGTACAAATGTATTAATTTTATTTTTCATAATCACACTTGATAAAAACACTTTGATTGACATTCTGCCTTTGTATGTGTCATCAGAGGGGGAAAGCCCCGCCCACTAGTGACCATCTCTCCCTCATTAGCATAGGATGTTAGTCTTGTTTTTGAATCTGCCACTATGCTGACACACAGGCATCTGTAGCTCCGCCCTCTTTTGAAAAGAGCACAATCTCATTTGAATTTAAAGCGACAGTCGCCAAAACACCACAATTAGGATCAAAGCCTAAAAGGGGCAGATTTATAGACTTATAAAATATTATTTGTGAGGTATTTTAAGCTGAAACTTCACACACACACACACACTAGAGACATTATTTTACATATTATAAAATGGGGCATAATAGGTCCCCTTTAATATTCTTTAATCTTGTCAAACAGAAATTTGAAAATGAATAGCGATTTAATATTACAATATGATGACAATTTATCTGGAAACTGATTCAGTAACTATTCAGAAACTATTACGATTTGATGTTCTTAAGATACAATATTATTGTTACAAAATCATTAATAATGATTCTAACAATCAATGGTGAATTTTTTTGACTTGCTTCAGCATTTTGGAAACTGATACATGTTACTTATTGTGGTATTACAAGGATTTCTGAAAGGTCATGTGACACTGAATTAAAGCAGAGAATTCAGCATCGTTACTACAGTCTTCAATTAGTATTAAAAATTACTACATTCAGTAAGAAAATGGTTATTTTATATTGCAATAATGTAACAGTTTTACACTTTATACATGCCACTTTATACGTAATACATGCCATTATACACATGCGTGTTCAAAACGTCCACACACACAGATCTGGCTGCTCTGAGACTCGGCGACACGGTGGCTCAGTGGTTAGCACTGTCACCTCACAGCAAGAAGGTCGCTGGTTCGACTCTCGGCTGGGCCAGTTTTAATTTCTGTGTGGAGTTTGCATGTTCTCCCCGTGTTGGTGTGGGTTTCCTCCGGGTGCTCCGGTTTCCCCCACAGTCCAAACACATGCGCTATAGGGGAATTGGCCGTAGTGTATGAGTGTGTGCATGAGTGTGTATGGAGTACTGGGTTGCAGCTGGAAGGGC
Organism: Danio jaintianensis; assembly: GCA_903798115.1. Lineage (NCBI taxonomy): Eukaryota > Metazoa > Chordata > Actinopteri > Cypriniformes > Danionidae > Danio > Danio jaintianensis. Next base: position 4,197,301 of record CAIGQV010019158.1, on the reverse strand, counting down.
ATCCGCTGTGTAAAACATATGCTGGATAAGTTGGTGGTTCATTCCGCTGTGGTGACCCCTGATGAATAAAGGGACTAAGCCGAAGGAAAATAAATGAATTACAATAAATGGCCAAAATAATGTGTGGAAATGTAAACTGATATTTCCAACTGACACACTAAAGCAAAAGATATTTTAGCTAGCGATAACACTGGTGTTGTAATGATTTTGTCCACCAGAGTGTATGTATACTAATGCTGAGTATGTGATGCAGCTCAATGGTAATCACATGAGTGTATTGTTCTGTCTTTGAAATGTTTTCACACAAGTGTTTCATCCGGTTATTGTTCATTCATCTTGACAAGGCCGTCATTGGAAAAGGCACCTTGAGGCGGTTGTCGGCGGACTGCTAATGTGACGGTTATTGTTCGACTATCTGCCCCTTTTCTCCTCTAACATGCCACTTTCATTCTTATGTGAATGTAACTCAATATTTGTGTTATATATTTAGCGCGGCAGTTTCTCTGCCCTTGAAATAAGCTGCCATAATGAAAAGCACTTTCCACTTGACCTTTCAATAAATAGAGACTGGTGTCACCAGACTCCATGGGAAAACTGAAAAACTTTGGTAAAGTTCATTCATTCATTTTCTTTTTCGGCTTAGTCCCTTTATTAATCTGGGGCCGCCACAGCGGGATGAACCGCCAACTTATCCAGCATATGTTTTACGCAGCGGATGCCCTTCCAGCTGCAACCCATCACTGGGAAACATTCATACACACTCATACACTACGGACAACTTTAGCTTACCCAATTCACCTATACCTACACACAGAAATGCCAACTGACCCAGCCGAGGCTCGAACCAGCGACCTTCTTGCTGTGAGGCGAACGTGCTACCCACTGCACCACCGCGTCGCCCTTTGGTAAAGTTTTCATACAGAAATAAAATGACTGAGTGGGTTGAGAAGCAGAAATGAATCAGTGACTGTGAAAGTGCTAGACTGAAAGAGACAGCAGCAAAAGTGTAGTTAAATAAAAAACATACATAATTATTCGCCCTCCTGTGAAATATTTTTTTTCTTCTTCCAATATTTCCCAAATGATGTTTAACAGATTCAGGATTTTTTCACAGTATTTCCTATAATATTTTTTTTCGTCAGTCTCATTTGTTTAATTTCGGTTAGAATAAAAGCAGTTTTAAATTTTTTGTTTTAAAGCCATTTTAAGGTCAATATTATTAGCCCTTTTAAGCAATATTAGTTTTGGATTGTCTCCAGAACAAACCACTGTTATACAATGACTTGCCTAATTACCCTAACTTTACCCTAATTAACCTAGTTAAGCCTTTAAATGTCACTTTAAGCTGAATACTAGTGTCTTGAAGAATATCTAGTCAAATATTATGTGCTGTCATCATGGCAAAGAGAAAAGAAATCAGTGATTAGAAATGAGTTATTAAAACTATTATGTTAAGAAATGTGTTTATACTGTATATAATTGTCTTTATCAGTATTTATCAGTGGTTTTTCAGTGAAAATATTGAATATATCTCCCCATTTATAGAGAAAAAAAAGATTCTAATTCTAAAAGAAAAATTCTAATTCTAATGGCACCCGGAGGAAACCCACGCCAACACGGGGAGAACATGCAAACTCAACTTACAGCACAATGGTAAGTCTTGTAGCTGTTTTTAAATGAACTTGAACTGACTTTACTGAATATGCTTTTTTTTTTCAGTCAAATTTTATGGGAGGGGAGAATTTTAATGAATCTCTCAACACTATTAACGTTTGTGCTCCTCAAATGATGGCTATTTGCGCTAATATTTAATGCTTTAAAAGGCATGTCTTAAATGTTGTGCTTGAAATGTTTGTAGTTGTTTTTGTTTGGAGTCACAGCAGAAAACAGAGAGCACTGTGTATATGGTAGAATATTGTTTCCACACTTTAACTTTTACTAACTTATTTTTAATTTCCTTCAGGAATTAAAAGACGGCTTAGAACAAACAACTAGGGTGAGTCACTTAATACTAGCTCAATCTTAGTTCTCTCAGACAGCATGCGGTCTGTTCTCTTTACGCCTGAACTGTCAAAAGCACAACCAGTGATCAAAATGTACATCTTGTGGAATATCTGACAGATCAGAATCCAGAAATACAGTCAGATATGGCTTACTGAGTGAACAAAAAAAGGCATGCGACCTGTGCGCATTAGTGATGGGTCATTTCCATATGAGAATTTTTTTATGTGACTCTGGAACAATGAGTCCTCTCAGGGAGTGTTTTGTTCATTTGCACATACCCACATTGCACAAGTGGAGGAGAAGATTAGTTCCTTTTTCGAGTTTTCTATCGGGTTTGAGATGTTCGTTCATCATGTGAAAGACCAATCATCTGCAGTCAGAGATGGAAAAAGATTTGATCCGTTCATTTCTTGAGTCCTTGCGTTTGAGTCGTTCGTTCATCACATTTTTTCCACACTTATTTGTTTGCCATATATGAATATGTTATTTTTAATTTGCTTCAGGAACTGGAACAAATATCCAGGGTGAGTCACTTAACACTAGCGCAATCTTAGTTCCCTCAGACAGCATGCGATCTGTTCTCTTTGCGCCTGAACTGTCACAAACACAAACCGTTTCAAAATGTACATCTTGTGGGGAATATCTGTCAAATATGGCTGACTGAGTGAACATAATAAGGCTGTGTGCATTAGTGATGGGTCGTTTTTTTAAATACATTTATAATGTGACTCTGGAATGATGAGTCCTCTCAGGAAGATTCGTTCATTGTGCAGGTGGGGTAGAAGTTTAGTTCCTTTTTCGAGTTTTCTATTAGGCTTGAGTTGTTCATTCATCACATGAGACAAAAGCCAATCATCTGCAGTCAGAGGCAGAAAATTTTTTTTGGTTCATTCATCTCTTGAGTCCTTGTGTTTGAGTCATTTGTCTCAACTGAATCATTTTACATGCTGTAACCTGTAACATGATTAATGAACAATGAAGACTGGAAAGGCGAACTAACCATTGCTCTTTTGGCTCAGACTGTGTGCATTGGTTAAGCTCATATGGGACCGTCTGTGTCAGGTGAACTGTGTCAGACTCAAACTTGAAGAGCTCAGCTAATCATAGACAAAAGACCAGGTAAACATTCATTCATTCATTTTCTTTTCGGCTTACTCCCTTTATTAATCAGGGGTCGCCACAGTGGAATGAACCGCCAACTTATCCAGCATATGTTTTACGCAGCGCATGCCCTTCCAGCCGCAACCCATCACTGGGAAACACCCATACACACTCATTCACACACTACGGACAATTTAGCTTAACCAATTACCAGGTAAACAATCAATGATTATTTTCTCTTTCTAAATAGCATAGTCATAGCATAGTCATAGCATAGTCATAGCATTCCAGTTATGATATGTTTGTAGTGTGATCATTGTTTGGGCTAGTTGTAGATGTGTTTGGAAGCAACTCGTAACATTTTTATTATATTTTGGAAAATTGAACAAAAATGACTCAAAAAGATTCGTTCATCTTGCTGAACGAGACTCAAAGCTCCAAGTAAGTAAAATGATCCAAACTTCCCATCACTAGTGTGCATGGGTGCTGTCCACCTTTGCATGTTTAAGGTTTTTGTCATTTTTATTAAGCTTTTGTGAATATGCCTATTCTTTGGACAATGAATAAATAGGCCGAAATACAATGTTCAATATGTGTACCATAGTAACATAATCAGACTCAAAATCAAACCAAAGTGGATGAAAACATCCCCAAGAGCACACAAGGGTTAATGTCGAATACAGTTTCTGTAAATAATAATTGTATTGTGTTGTACTGTGTATTATATAATTATATTGGTCCAAATATGGGTGAAATAATGTCCCTCAGTGTAGCAGAAACCTTTATTTAAAATGAACCTGACTTATTCTGACCTTCATCAAAGAATAAGTGATCATATACTGAATTATATTATATTTTAAATTATGTAAAAGGGTTATTGAAAAGGATAAAACATAGTAGTATAAAGATTTATAGAGTAGACTTTATAACAGTCAGAGCTGCCCTGTGAGCTTCAGATGAATAAGTCATCAAATGATTCTTGCTCCAAATATGCCTGACTAGTTTTCTTAAAGTATGAACTCATTGTTATATTATTGAATGACATTTTAGTGGGAGTTTTAGTCATGACTATTTTCTCAGAAAAAAATAATCAACAAATGTCAAAGCTGCATTGTTGGTTTGATATTTGAAAACCTCTTTTTGTCCCAAATACAGATTATTTTTTTTACAGTGTATTCATTTAGTTCTATAGTTAGATATATGCTCAAACAGAAGAGATCATGAGTCAGTATGAACCGTGACTTTATTTCACCCTCATCCAAGGTTAGCATCTGAAGCGCTGGTGCTCCACTTTGATATAAAAACAGCCTCCGCACTGCAAAACTTCACCTCCTCTGAAGAGAATTTACACACTGTCTATTCCAGGAAACAGATAAAGCCGCTTTAGTGCTTTGAGGATAAAGTTCCCATCTGTTTTTCCACTGTCAGTGAAGTATTTTACAGTCGCATGATCTTTTACTCAGAGGCTGAGCTGGTTCAAAAGGCTAATATTATTCATCTTTATTTACGTAATCCTAATGCTTTGTCATGCATCTCAGTGACAGAATAAGATTCTTTATGTGGACTGAAGGACAGAGGAAGAATAAACGTGAAGGAAAGCATTGCTGTGGTTCTGTTTAAAGCTGAATTTACTGCACTAGTATAAAGAGAGAGAGAGAGAGAGAACTGTTTACTTCTCACAACAAGAGGTGGAACATTTCCTACTGTACTGTGACTGCTATTCCTAACTTTCCCAAAATTCTAACTAATTATACCAAATTTTATGCCATTACCAAATTGGGAAAAATAAATCACATTGAAATGCCAACAATGGTCACAAAAACAGCCAAATATAATGAATGAAATACAATGCATAAATTATATATACACATGATAATAAATAAACATGCCATACTGAGCAGAGCAAAGACAGTTGATGTTCTGGTTGATCTCCGACTCCTCAGGCGGCACTGCATCAAGAATCCTCATTCATCTATAAGCGATATCACCACATGGGCTCAGGACTACTGCGGCAGACCTTTTTCAAGTACCACAATATGTAGTCCACAAATGCCATTTAAAACTGTACTGTGCCAAAAGGAAGCCCTACGTTAACAGTGTCCAGAAGCGCCATCGACTTCTCTGGGCTTGGAGGCATCTGGGATGAACCCTCACACAGTGGAAACGTGTACTGTGGTCAGATGAATCAGTATTTTTGGGAGAAATGGACGCCGTGTGCTCTGGACCAAAGAAGAAAAGGATCATCCAGACAGTTACCAGCAAGTCCAAAAGTCAGGGTCTGTCATGGTATGGGGTTGTGTCAGTGCCCTTGGCAAAGGTAACTTGCACTTCTGTGATGCACCATTAATGCTGAAAAGTACATAGAGATTTTGGAGTACAATATGCTGCCTTCTTTTCCAGGGACGCCCATGCATATTTCAACAAGACAATACAAAACCACATTCTGCACACATTACAGAGTCCTGCTGCGGAGGAAGAGGATACAGGTACTTGACTGGCCTGCCTGCAGTCCCAATCTGTCTCCAATAGAGAATGTGTGGCGCATTTTGAAGTGCAAAATGCTACAATGAAGACCCCGTACTGTTGCCCACCTTAAGACTTGTTTGCACGAAGAATGGGACAAAATTAAACCTGAAACACTTCATCACTTGGTGTCTTCAGTCCCTAATCATCTTTTAAGTGTTGTGAAAAGGAATGGCAACATTACAACGTGGTAAATGCTTTACTGTTCCAACTGTTTTGTTGGAACAATGTGTTTCAAGAAATTCCAAAATTGCAATACGTGTTAATTTTGGAAAAAAAAGAAGAAATAAATAAACATTATGTTGAACACACTGTAATGTTTGTTGTATTGTCTGCAATGAAATACAAGTCAAAGTAAATTTAGAAATCACTATTTTCTTTTTTTTTGATTTGCATTTTCCATACTGTCCCAACTTTATCTGATTTGGGGTTATATATATATATATATATATATATATATTTATTTATTTATTTATTATTGTATGTGTCTATTTCATAGATTAAATCGAGTGAATCAATCAATCTAGTGATAAAGACAGTATTGGATTCATAAAGTTTGATGGACTCAATCAAGTGAATCAGTCGATTCGGTGATAAAGACAGTCAGATTCATATAGATTAATAGATTCAATCATGTAAATCAGCCACTCAAA
>CAIGQV010019158.1:4148317-4187538 GCA_903798115.1 Danio jaintianensis | reverse complement strand
GTGTGTGTGTGTGTGTGTGTGTGTGTGTGTGTGTGTGTGTGTGTGTGCGTGTGTCTGAGGGCGATAAGTGTTGACTTGCACAAGAGTGCTTGAATTGGTAGAGCAGAACTTTGAATAAATGAATGTGAATGAACAACAATTACAAAGAAACAAACCGCTGTGAAATGCATTGCTGACAATTAAAATTAGAGGCAATTTAGGCACTTAAAATCAGAAATGTTTTCATAAATTGACGCAACGGCAATAGTGAAATAAACTTAATATGTCAATTGATTAAAACTTATAATCAAACATAATTAAAAGAAGTTAAAGGATTAAATCATAAAAGTTGAATCAAAAACATAACTCTAATAGACACTGACCTCAAAGCAGATTTTAACCCTTGTGTGCTGTTGGGTCGTTTTCATCCACTGTTGGGTGATTTTGAGTCCTAATTTGGCCACGACTTTCTCTGTGTGTCAGCAAATGGGATGATTTTTGCTGACAAATCTTATTTTGACACATATTTTTTGGAAAATGCTTTGAAATTGTTCAAAAACTCAACAATACACTCTGGGCAAATGGACTACCCTTTCATTATGTTAGGGACTGTTTTTGCCCCATTGACTCCCTGTCACAGCCAGGCCAGGTTCTCCCCAATCTCAACTGCACTCTCCATATAGTCAGTGTCTGAAACTCTAGTTCCAAGTTTACTTACCTCTCTTGTTCCCTGTGATGTCCAGTGTCTGTGTCTTTCCTTCCTAATGTGGTTTCTCCTGGTCCCTCCTCTGGTTGTCGTCAATCCCTGTATCCAAATATCTGTGTGCCTGGTTCCGCTGTGTACTCCTCCGGTGTTTCTGATCCATCAGGTCATCCGTCTTCATGCTGCACATCTGTTACATTCAGTTCTGTTTCACTCTGCCATCCTTTATAATAAACTGTTATACTTATATCTCTGGTTCCTGTCCCTTCTTGTGACACTCCCATTATAAGGACATTTTTTGATTGCAAAGCCATGACAGCATATAATCATGCATTCTTAATTGTTGCTGGTTTTCCATGTTGGAAAGAGGTAACATTTGTCATTTTTACTGTTGATCATCAGTTGCAGTGCAATAAAAGAGCTTAGTTTCTGCCTTCTATATGGAGTATTGTGTGTGTGAGTGACCTTTGACGCTTACCTTAATACATCTGAGAAAATCAAAATAAGCAGCTCAGCTCTCAGAACATAGTAAGTGTATTTCTGCACACACTATAATCTGCTGCTTTCCTCCACAGAAACCCATAAAAAAGCCAGTAACTTTTTTTGGGCCGTCTAATGGCCCGTTTCCACTGAGTGGTATGGTACGGTTCGGTACGGGTCACCTTTAACAGGCTTGCATTTCCCTTTTGGTGGGCATGGTGTACGACAAAGTTTCAGTCTACGTCATTCTCGCTCGAGGAAATTATCACAAAACAGATGCTTTATGCACATAAATACTTGTGTATAAATGTTCATTATTAACTTTTCTATGAACATCATTTGATTATAACTGCAGATCAATGATAGTGCAAAATAGCCTACTGTAACATCTGCAATTATATCAAATAAATAAATAAATGCAACATATATAAACACATACAGACCCTTACAGTCTCTGGAGAAAGTGAAACCGCTCGCGTTTTTAGACGGCCACGTAAAACAACAACAGGACAAGGCAGATTTTGTTCTTCTTGGCTTTGTGGCTGTTCATCAAGACGACGACATGGTTTGTTTGAGCTTGGGTTGACCATGTCTCATTATTATATGTATATAGTATTATGATGTAATGTCTCGGCTGTGTATTTAAAAATGGTGCTTCCTTTGTTTTCATTCTCCTGGCTTGTACACGCACTAGTGATGCGTCTCTGTGAACCAATGTTGCGTGTCTAGCTTCGCCTTTTGGTACCTTTTTGTTGTGCTACCCAAAAAGTGGTACGTACGGTTCGCTTTTTGGTACCTTTTGAGAGTGGAAACGGCCATAAAAGCGTACCGACCTATACCGTACCGCACCACTCAGTGGAAACGGGCTATAAAGGGTTAATGCTGCCAACGGATGACCAACAGTAAAAATTACAAGTTGTACCTCTTCCCAAGAGGGAAAACCACCAGCAACAACCAAGAATGCATGAATATATGCTGTCATGGCTTTGCAATCAAAAAATCAATGGGGCAAAAACAGCCCCTAACATAACGAAAGGGGAGTCAATTTGAACAATGCACAAGGGTTAAAGCTATTCAGAGATGCTGATTCACTTCTCACAGTTGTAAAGCACTGCTCCACTGCTTGTTTTGCAAATATTGCCAGAAAATGAAATGTACAAAAGCAGTCATAATGCATGTATGACGCATTATGATCTGTTAATTGTAACTGGTGGTTGTAGTTTCAATCCACGTCTGGTGAATGAAACTTTCCCGCAGTCTCTAATATAAAGGACATAATCTTTCTATGAAATGTCTGCAACTCTGCGGAGAGAGTATAATTATCTGTAATCTCTAATGCAAGGAATGAGAGTGATTTGCTGTCTCACTTCTCAAAGCTCTGGGAGTAATAAGAAGAACAGCTGCCCTTCTTCTCTGTCCATTTCATCATTCTGAATAGCTTCAATAGAGGAAGGCTGAATAAACGCAGCACTAACAGATCAATTTACAGCCCGGATGACCAGAAGTAGAGGTCAGCAACACTGGAGTCAGGTAATGTGTGTAATAATAATCATAAGTGTGTCAGTTATAGAGAAATGTCAGAGGAATCGTTTTGGGAATGAGCTGTGCAGCTTCTAAAATATGTATTTGTGATATGATTTATGGGATTCGATGAATAAGTGCTAACTTCATTTAGTTGCTGCTGTAATTATTAATGAACTGCACAGTAAGTCCAGGCATGTATTTAAACTAGTATTTAAATTATTTATATATTATAAATATTATATATAAATAAATAATTATTTATATAAAGTATTTAAAACATGTATTTAAACCCAGGCTTATTCTGAAAACGTACCTCTATATACATTTCTGGAGGGCACTAAATACGTCCCAGGAGGTATGTTTTTGGCAGTTTTTGTTTTCGCGAATCCACCAGAGGACGCTTTGTATGCATTTTGAGATCTCAAACTTCTCTCGTGAGCGCCATTCGCACCTGCTGTTCTTACTTAATCCATCAGAGGCCGCTGTCATCTGACTAACTGATCAACTGACCCACCCTCCTCCTTCCCTAAACCCAACGGATAGTGTTTTCAAAAGCACCGATTGACCCTGGTAAGTGTGAAAAGGAACGGCATCATACCACCTCGTAGCATTCGTTTTAAAGACAAAATGCAGCCATACGTTCCTCTGGCTACATAATTCGCGATCTCCAAAAATATATATGTATATAGGGCTACGTTTTCATAATGAGCCTATGTTGAGTAAATAATACCCAGAATAGCAAAGTCCACTAAAGGAGGTCGGGCCTTCTCATATATGGCTCTTAAACTCTAGAATAGCCTTCCTGATAATGTCCGAGGCTCCGACACACTCTCTCAGTTCAAAACTAGTTTAAAGACCTATCTTTTTTAGTAAAGCATACACACAATGCATCACTTAACGGTATGATGCAGGAGTGTGCTCCATGCAGGTGAGTGGCCTTGACAAACCACCTGTAGGACACACTCCTCCTGGCTTAATAGACCAGGCACTTTCTTTGAAATACTAAACACGTACACAGACATCACCTATGTGCTGTAACATTGCAGGTTAACTATGTTTATATATAATAACTTCAACTGTTAAAAGCTATTAGTTACAGGTGGCGCAGTGTGTAGCGCTGTCGCCTCACAGCAAGAAGGTCACTGGTTTGAGCCTCGACTGGGTCAGTTGTCATTTCTGTGTGGAGTTTGCATGTTCTCCCCGTGTTGGCGTGGGTTTCCTCTGGGTGCTCCGGTTTCCTCCACAGTCCAAACACATGCACTATAGGGGAATTGAATAAACTAAATTGGCCGTAGTGTATGAGTGTGTGTGTGTGTGTGTGTGTGTGAATGAGTGTGTATGGGTGTTTCCCAGTTCTGGGTTGCGGCTGGAAGGGCATCCGCTGCACAAAACATGTGCTGGATAAGTTGCCGGTTCATTCCGCTGTGGTGACCCCTGATAAAATAAAAAGACTAAGCCAAAGGAAAATGAATGAATGAATAAAAATGATATATTACTTTCACTGTGGGTTGTTTAAAACTTGGTGTAGCAGCGATATTAAATGAATGCATTCAACATTACAGTGAAAGTAATGTATTAAAATGAAATCATTTTCTTGTGGATTAAGGAGAGGTGTGGGAACAGGGTTGAGAAACGCTGAGATATTTGTTCTTTAGCTTATGGAAAACAAATTAAAAACCATCTGTGATTGATTGCAAGTAAGTAAATCACTGGTTGTTGTAATGCAGTTAATTATTCATTGTCTCTCTCTCTCTATATATATATATATATATATATTAAAAACGGAAGAACATTTCTGAAGAGGAGAAAATGAGGTTTTGTTTGGGAACATAGTGTGCGGATAACATTAGGAAGCAATAATTACAACGATGAAATTAAAAGCAGTTTCTTTTCCAAGAACTCATAAAACAAGTTTAACGGAGAGAAAAAAATGCGACCCAGATTGACTTTGTTTCCTTTTACTCTCCGTTTTAATCAAACTAAGAGCTTTGCCTCTAAACTGAAGCCGTATTAATCAAAGCGAGCCACTCCAAAGACATTCGGCTGAATTAGTGGCGTACATTTGAAGCTTGAACAGCCTGCTTCATCAAAGCATATTTACAACTAAATAAATCCCCACAGGCCTCTGTCATTTAAAACATTACTGCTATCAACAGACATTTTTTAAGCCAAACCAGGAAAAACAATTAGGAAGAGGATTTATGAACCACCACCAGTCACCGCTGTACTGGGTTGGATCTAAAAAACATGCAGGTTACATTGCAATGCAAAATAAATGTCTAATTACTATCATTATTCGTAATAATACATTAATAAGAAATACGCATATGAAAAGTCCTAAAGTTTTTTTAGATGTTAGTATCATATGCCAGTCTTAAGGATATATATATAAGCTAGTGTGCTCCAAAACAATCTCAAAATTTACATTTAGAAGACATAAACTGATATAAACATCCAAAACTTGCAGTTTGTCACTTCTGCCTAAATGGATCAATGCTATTTTTTCACGTCACTTCAAACTTCAGTTCCTCATCAAATCTTCTGACCAATCAAATGCTCTCTATTATCTGACATGCCCCGCCCCCTTCTCCTTTGCTTTTCATTTGATGCACTTGAGCTCGACCACTCTCACTGACAGAGCTGTGATAAAAAGTTAACGTTATTGGCTGTTTTTTTTAAAGGGGAGGGGCTACTCTATGCCCCTCCCTCTCTCTGTGTTTCAGTTTAAATTATGTGACATGTTTAACAAAAATACACATTTGAAAAGTACTTCACAGGCCCTTTAACTTGCATGGGTATACTTTCGGCAATAGCCAAAAATATATTGTATCGGTCTAAATTATATATATATATATATTATTTTATACCAAAAATCATTAGAATGTAAAGTTCTTGTTCCATGAAGACATTTTGTACATTTCCTACTGTAAATATCAATGAAAGGGGATCTATTATGCAAAAATCAATTTTATAAGGGGTTTAAACACAGTTGTGTGTCAGCAGTGTGTGAATATAAGCAGCTTCTAATGGTCAAAATGTATTAATTGTATTATTTATAATCAGACTTGATAAAAACGGTCTGCTAAAACACTTTGATTGACATTCTCCCTTTGTACGTGTCATCAGAGGGGGAAAGCCCCGCCCATCAGTGACCATCTCTCCCTCTTTAGCATAGGACGTTAGTCTTGTGTTTGAATCTGCCACTATGCTGACACACAGGCATTAGTAGCTCCGCCCACTTCTGAAAAAGAGCACAATCTCATTTGAATTTAAGGCGACAGTCACCAAAACAACACCATTAGGATCAAAGCCTAAAAGGGTCAGTTTCAGAGAGTTAGAAAACATTATCTGTGTGGTATTTTGAGCTGAAACTTCACACACACACACTAGGGACATCAGAGACTTATTTTACATTTTGTTAAAAGGGGCATAATAGATCCCCTTTAATCTGTACAGCTTTAAAGGTGATTCCAGATTTTCAATACTTGTATCTCAGTCAAATATTATCCTATCAACAACCATACATCACTGGAGAGCTTTTGTGTTCAGTTTTCAGATGATTCATTAATCTAAGTTTCCAAAAATAGACACTTATGATTGGTTTTGTGGTCTGGGATCACATGTTTGTTATAATATGTATGTCAAAGACAAAAATTACCCCGAGGGGGAAAAACATAACTAAAACACAAAAACAAACTTGACTGGCAGGGAAGAGCAGTGCTGGACAGGACTGGACATGACTAGACAAGACTCGATTTTGGAAAGACGACGAACTGGCACAGGACAGCAGACATGAGGAGACTATAAAGGAAAAATAATTGGCAAACAAAAAGGTGAACATAATAAACTAATAATAGGTTAACAAGGAGGGTGGGACTAGACAATAGACAGGAGAGCACATGACACAAAGAAACAACACAAGCCCATGTAAAACAGGACTAGAACACGCAGCCAATGAGAGAACTCGTGTTCACATGAAACACAACACTAAAGCGCACAGCCACAATGTAAACACCGAGCCACGTGCTTAGACAACACCAACACAAACAGAACGCAAGACACGAGCACACGATAAGTAAAAACACTTAACCAAAACCGAAGCCAACTAGACTGAGGCGCTGAGAATAAAACAGCACGCTATTGACAAAACAAACACGAGAGCAAGTGAGCATGCGCGAACTGAGCCTCCTCAGGAGCATGCGTGCTTGCTACAAAGACACGAACGCACAACAACAAGAGACACCGGCCAAGACAGGATGAGTGCCCGGCCCGAGAAAACTCGAGCTGAGCACGATTTACAAGACAAAACATGACTAGTGTCCGGACTCTGCCACCAAAACAAGAATTAACAAGACCGAAGTGGCAGAATCCTGACAATGTAAGCATAACATGCTATTATATAACAGGTTATAACATGGTATAACAGATCATGGCTGTATCTCTGGCAGGATTTGACATTGGCATATCAAAAAAGCTTCTGTTCTCATGTGGACAGGAGGACCGTTCAGAAATCGGACCCATCACAGCATTGCAGTAATTAATATGTTTTTGCTCTGTCATATTGTCATTCCTGCTGGTTGATAAACAAACTAATTAATACACTGTAAACCGATGACAGATGCTGGCAGTGACAAGACACTTAATGAAGAAATCAGAAAATGATAAGTGAATTAGCTGTCAGTCAAACTGTGTTGTGTGTGTGTGTGTGTGTGTGTGTGTGTGTGTGTGTGTTTCCTGCAGAGAAGCTGAAGTCTTACAATTGCTGTATAGATGCTTAACTTTGGAAATACTGAAATATTTCCTTTTACAAAAATGAGGTTTAGGATTGCTATTGCTAATCACAAAAATAAGGCCACATTTGCTAGGTATTGCTAGTTGAAACAAGTCAAAAACGCTAATAGCATACTGAAAATCATGTTGCAATTTTGACCGCAATGGTAATTAAAAGGTAGACATATTTACAACTCTTTTGTGTTTTGTAATAAAATAATGTTAGAAATAAATACACACATATTTAGGAAAAGTCAGGGTATTAATGTGGATTTTATTTCAACAAAGTTATTGAATTTCAAAATTAAAACAAATATTTGTATATTATATTAAACATTATTTTTGTCCTTTGATCTGACACCCCTGTATAACATTTTATATAAAATCATTAGCACTATAAGAAGATAAGTGTCCAACAATTAAGATAAATTGCTCTAATTGGCTATTTGTATTGTCACAGAAGGAGGATGGAGACCAGAGCTGTGAGTATAAAGAAATGGATGGCAGATGAGACCAATGAGAATCTGTTGCAGCAGAGATGTAGATGTGGACCAGATGATTCGGAGGGAGCGGAAGATGTGATGGAGCTAGGTACACGGAGGGAGCAGACAACCAGATGAGACCAGGAGGGAATCACACTAGGAAGGAGAGACGAGGAATACTGGAGATAACAGGGAAAGGAGACTATTAGAAATAGCTAGGTAACACTGCCCATGGGAGAGTTTGTCTATCGACGAGGCCGCACCCTGAGTGAAGTGCTGGGTTTTATAGGGCTGACGTGCAGGTGCGGGGCTAATCAGAATACAGGTAATGGTGATCGGAGTGATGGCGGTGAACGTGAGTGGGGAGAACCTGGCCTGGCTGTTACATGTGTATTACATTAAGTGTTGTTTTTACATAAGTTTTGCTTTGTCACACCAAAGGACATTTATATAGTACAGTTAAATCAATATTGTATACTGGCTGGCTATTGCTACACTGAAAATAAATTAATAATAAATAAATGACAAAAAGTCACGACAACTAATGTTTTTTTATGTTACTTTAACTTTTAAAAAGTTAATCAGGTTTCAACTACATTTTTTTGTTTTAAGTTTAACACTAATTTTAGTCAGTTTGACTGATATAAGTTGAGACAACTCGAAAAGTTAATTTGATGTAACTAAAAGAATAAGGCAACAAGAATTGTTTACAGTGTTTAACGTAATATTTTTTAGCCAGTTTGATTGATATAAGGGCGACATGGTGGCTCAGTGGTTAGCACTGTCGCCTCACAGCATAGGACGTTAGTCTTTTGTTTGAATCTGCCACTATGCTGACACACAGGCATTAGTAGCTCCGCCCACTTCTGAAAAAGAGCACAATCTCATTTGAATTTAAAGCGACAGTCACCAAAACGACACAATTAGGATCAAAGCCTAAAAGGGTCAGTTTCAGAGAGTTAGAAAACATTATCTGTGTGGTATTTTGAGCTGAAACACACACACACACACACACACACACACACACTCTAGAGACATCAGAGGCGCATTTTACATCTTGTTAAAAGGGGATCCCCTTTAATCTGTACAGCTTTAAAGGTGATTCCAGATTTTCAATACTTGTATCTCAGTCAAATATTATCCTATCAACAACCATACATCACTGGAAAGCTTTTGTGTTCAGTTTTCAGATGATTCATTAATCTGAGTTTCCAAAAATACTTATAATTGCAAGAAGATCGCTGGTTCGAGTCCCGGCTGGGCCAGTTGGCATTTCTGTATGGAGTTTGCATGTTCTCCCCATGTTGGCGTGGGTTTCCTCCGGGTGCTCCGGTTTCAACCACAGTCCAAACACATGCGCTACAGGTGAATTGGATGAACTAAATTGGTCGTATTGTATGTGTGTGAATGAGTGTGTATGGATGTTTCCAGGTACTGGGTTGCATGCTGGAAGGGCATCCACTGTGTAAAACACATGCTGGAATAGTTGGCGGTTCATTCCGCTGTGGCAACCCCTGATGAGTAAAGGGACTAAGCCAAAGGAAAATGAATAATTTTAAAGCAGGAGGTTTTACAGTGCAGTTGATGGCACATTAATAATGTTGCCATATTGGCTTGTTATTGCTGCTTAAAATGAAATATCTCTATGTGAATCTTCTCCTATCCAAAGTCTGGACAGATGTGAAGAAGCAAGCCTTCAGAAGCAGACTCAGAATTAAAAAGTAAAGTCTATAAAAAATCTATAAACTTTACTCTGTAAGAAAATGTAGGACACTTGCAGCTCCCTCAGCTGAGAACCAACCTTAATCAAGCATTAATTTGAGACTTTTCTTTTGTTCTGAAGTGATGAGATACATTTGGTTTTCCATCTTTCTTGGATTTTTCTAGTCAAGTTCAAGTTGAGCTTTATTATTGTCATTTCAGGACATAAAGTGGAACGAAATGTTGTCTCTCGCAGGATTACGGTGCTACATAACCATAAATA
This sequence comes from Danio jaintianensis, assembly GCA_903798115.1. Classification (NCBI taxonomy): domain Eukaryota; kingdom Metazoa; phylum Chordata; class Actinopteri; order Cypriniformes; family Danionidae; genus Danio; species Danio jaintianensis. The sequence continues at coordinate 4,177,616 of CAIGQV010019158.1, read as the reverse complement.
AATAAATATGAACACAACACTGGACGTAGGAGTTATTTTAAACCTGTACATGACTAAAATACAGGAGCAGTAACCTAACTATACTTACTATTACATGTACTATAAATACTTAACTATACACATAACCTAAGACAGACTATGCAACTACTTTTACATAAAACAGAACAATATTGTGAAAGATATTTAAGGTATTTATTTAGAGGTATTTAAGGTTTAAGAAAACAAGATTGTGTGGCACATTCACAAGTAAACATCGTTTTCCTTATTGAGTCCTTGTAAGGTGGAGTTTAAGTAAAGTGTCTGGTGCATATGGAGAGAAGTGTAACTGAAGGAGGCTTTCACAGAGGAGCAAATCCAAATGCAGATTTATTCAATAGAATGGTCAGGCAGGCAACGGTCAATACAGGATCAATCGGGTTCATACAGATAATCCAGGAATCGTCGTCGTCGATGAACAGGCAAATGGTCAAAACCGGAGAAAGGTATGATAAACAAGGAACAAAACTATAGTTAACATAAAACACGACAAGGATCAAAGAACACGGCTAGACATAGAAATGAAACGCTTTGTAAAGTTACAGGTTCGTTTGACTAACAAAACAAACAAACAACACTTAGCAATGTGTGTGAGCAAATGTGGTGTATAAATAGTCTGTGTAAGGAGTCTTTGAGCAGCTTCAGCTGTGAGTGTTTGCAATCAGATGAGATTAGGAACCGGTGTGTGTGCGCACTGCATGCTGTGATTTGTAGTCCATTTAGTGGCAGAGTTGTAGTTCTCCAGCGACCTGCAATAGCTAGATCGCTGGTGACTGTAACAAGAAGAGTGTTTCTACAGATGGTTTGTCAAGCCCACTCACCTGTGTGAGGCACACTCAGAAATTTACAATGTTTCTTACAACTAAGGTTACTTTCACACTTGGTTCAATTGCCTGGACCATACCCAAGTTCGATTGTCCCCCCTTGCCACCTTCTCGGCTGGTTTGTGTTCACACTGTCTGTTTTCCTTCTGAACCCCAGTACGCTTGCGTCATCGAGCTGCTGTTTTGTGTACGGCTGTTGCTAGGTGACAGCCACGAAAGCAAAGCGCCAAAATGGAAAGACGTCCGCACATCGCGGTCGTTCTGCTTTTGCTGAATCTTTTGGTTTTGGACATACAGAAAGCGACTCGCGCCCATCTGCCGCAAAAATATTATTAACGTTCAGAACATCACACAGTGTCTGCAGAAGCTGTTTTTGGAGGAGAGAAGCAGACATTTTCACTGGGCTTGCCCTGGCTCAGTCCCGCTTGTGAGCAAGGTACAGTACGTGATACACAGACACACACACACACACACACACACACACACACACACAAATGAACGATATGAAAACGATAGTTTGTTGTACTGTTGGCAGTTCACTTCCGTTATTTGGTATGATTGCATTCATACTAGAAGTGAACCGGACCAGAGTTCGCGTGAACCGTACCCCAGACCACCTCTTTCAGGTGGACTCGGGTACGGTTCACGGGTGCGCACCCGAGTTCAGAGGACACATTCACACTAGCTAAACGTACTGTACTCTGACGTCAAATGAACCCGGGTGCGGATCAAAAGTGCTAGTGTGAAAGCACCCTAAAGCTCTATCGGCAGTATTTGTAGCAACATGTTGAATGCTGATTTGCTTTTTCATTCATTTTCCTTCGGATTAGTCCCTTATTTATCAGAGCTCGCCACAGCGAAATGAACCGCCAACAATTTCAGCATATTTTTTATGCTGCGGATGCCCTTCCAACAGCAACCCAGTACTGGGAAACACCCATACACTCTGACATTCACACACACACACACTAGGACAATTTAGTTCATCAATTCCCCTATAGCGCATGTGTTTGGACTGTGGGGGAAACCGGAGCACCCGGAGGAAACCCACGCCAACATGGGGAGAACATGCAAACTCCACACAGAAATGCCAGCTGGCCCAGCTGCGACTCGAACCAATGACCTTCTTGCTGTGAGGCCACAGTGCTAACCACTGAGCCACCGTGCCTACCTGATTTGTTTTTCATTTTTATTAAAAAAAAGCATGATTAATTGAAATGAATGTTGACAACCTCGTCACATTGCCCACAAGGACACCAAAGGAAGGATTATTTAAATCAGGCAAATTTCTTAATAAGAAAGGCAGATGTTTGATGATTCTGCAGCTGCCAACAATAAATGTCATCATAAATTAGCTAGTTTGATGTAAACTAAGCCAATTTTAAAAAGCACAGCACTGGAAAAGAGATGTATTTTGGTGTAAATTAATATATTGAGGTTGAATCACTGACGGTAAACAATATTTTGACTTCAGTTTACGTGTATTCATTTCAGTTAACTTTTATTTCCCCAGAATAAAGGTTTGCAGAAAGGTACGTTTGCAGATTTAATTATAATATTCACAATGTCTTTGCATCTCATCGGATGCCTTTCATCTCTGTTTTTTCTTTATAAATTTATTGGAAATGCTTTGAACATTAAACAGTGAGCTCTCAAATATTAACAAACGCTTTTTTTACGACTTATTTTCTACATTTCTGTCCAAGATGACTCATTTTTTGAGCAGGCTGTGCATAAAATACTGTAATGAATGCAGATCTGCCATGCCCCGCATGAGTAAATTATGCAGATTTCTGCCTTGCTGTTTAATTGTAGATGTTGTAACATTTTCTTACCATGCTGTTGCTGTACTAAAGGTCAGTCTCAATTATTAGCCATGTAGAAAAAAAAAAAGAGTCTTATAAATTGGAATAACAATGCAAATGTAAATATTGAGGATTTAAATTTTTGGGTCAACTCTTCCTGTGATGACTGGAGTCTTGGTACACTCAAAAAATGATTTGATGATGCTGCTTTTCAAACTGCTTATTTAAAATGAGCTGAAACAACACAATTCTTGAGATTTTTGGAGGACAACTTAATTGTTTTCTACAAAGGCTCATTCTGTAAACGTAGCCCTATATACATTTCTGGAGATCGCAAATTATGTAGCCAGAAGTACGTATGGCTGCATTTCGTCTTTAAAACGAACGCTATTTCCTTTTCTCGCTTACCAGATGACACGCTTCCCTCCGTATGGACGGCTTTACCGCTGTTACCAGTTTGTCCAGTGGCTCGCTGCTTACGTCGGCGGACTTGTGACATGGCGTGGAGTTGACCGTGATGATGGGGTTCGAGTCTGGCGAAGAACGATTCCAGAAAGCGGGTAAGACAAAAACAAAAGCCAAAAAATAAAATAAACAAGTAAATAACCGGGTGGTAAAAATCAGGCGAGGGCTTTTCTTTTTCTGGATTTTTTTGGAAACACTATCGGTTGGGTTTAGGGAAGGAGGAGGGTGCGTCAGTCGATCCGTCAGTCAGTCAGTCAACAGCGGCCTCTGGTGGATTTACACAAGAACAGCAGGCGCGAATGGCTCTCACGAAAGAAATTAGAGATCTGAAAAAGCGTACACAGCGGCCTCTAGTGGATTTGCAAAAACAAAAGCTACAAAAAAAATGTAGCTCCTGGGACGTATTTGGCGCTCTCCAGAAATGTATATAGCTGTGCGTAATCAGAATGAGCCTGGGTTTCATTCCACTTAAATTTGTAACATCAACTTAATCGATTTGTGTTGGAACAACATGAATGAATTGTGTGGAACCCTGCATTTTTTTACAGTGTAGTTTTTAGAGTAGTTTCTTTTCTTTCTCTCTCTGTCTTTTTTTTGTCTTGTTGATTATTTCGTGATCATTTTTCCGACTTGGCTTTGAATTGAACTGTTTTTGTTTCTTTGATATAGGGGTCACATGACTTTTTTGTTGCATTTTCCCTCTGACATTCACTTATAGTTTTCTGTGCCAGAAAATAATAATGTTGTTTTGCTTTTTTAATGAGATTTTCACCCTATCTGACAAATGAACAGTTTTTGTGCAGTACTTTAAGACAGTGAAATGAGAAACCGCTTCTTTGAACAGCAGCGTTGTGATCACAAACTAGCATTGCTGAAATAGACTTCATAAATTCACAGTCAACTGATCATGATCGCTGTTTATTTCTAACTCTGGGGGAAATAAACATTCCTGATTTATGCTGGAAAATGGGCCTATTAGTCAGCTGTATTACTATTAGAAAGTCTGCAAATGTAATGGTACTCAATCCTTATAGAAATCTGATATTACATATATGAAATTATATATGTGAAATTGAAAAATGAACTTGTATGTCATATTTAAAAAATATTGCAAAAATCTAAACTTTAAACTGAAAAAACAAACTTTGCTTATCAACACATACATAAAACGTGCATATACACAGGAAGTGTATATGCATATAAGTTACTCAGTTAGACACCTATACTATTGGATGTTCAAAACAATATATATGAAACTTTATATATATATAAAATATAATTTATACAATATATTATATATAAATGTCAACTTTTAAAATAATTTGGATTGTTGCATATATGAAATATGAACTTTTATGTTTTTACATATATCAGATTTCTCTATGGGAATGCTTCAAATAGCACATTGTTTAAATCAACACAAAGTGTGTTACTTGTGTGAATTCCTTAACATTCATTCATTCATTCATTTTCAACCGCTTTTCCGGGGCCAGGTCGCGGGGGCAGCAGTCTTAGGAGATAACCCCAGACTTCCCTCTCCCCAGACACTTCCTCCAGCTCCTCCGGGGGGATCCCGAGGCGTTCCCAGGCCAGCTGAGAGACATAGTCCCTCCAGCGTGTCCTGGGTCTTCCCCGAGGCCTCCTCCCGGTGGGACATGCCTGGAACACCTCCCTAGGTAGGCGTCCAGGAGGCATCCGAAACAGATGCCCGAGCCACCTCAGCTGACTTCTCTCGATGTGGAGGAGCAGCGGCTCTACTCCGAGCTCCTCCCGGGTGGCAGATAGCGAGCTCCTCACCCTATCTATAAGGGTGCACCCTGCCACCCTTCGAAGGAAACTCATTTCGGCCGCTTGTATCCGAGATCTTGTCCTTTCGGTCATGACCCAGAGCTCATGACCATGAGTGTGAGTAGGAACGTAGATTGACCGGTAAATCGAGAGCTTTGCCTTTCGGCTCAGCTCCTTCTTTACCACAACAGACCGGTACATCAACCGCATTACTGCTGCCGCTGCACCAATCCGCCTGCCAATCTCACGTTCCATCCTTCCCTCACTCGTGAACAAAACCCCAAGATACTTGAACTCCTCCACCTGGGGTAAGGACTTTCCTCCAACCTGGAGCCAGGAATTCCTTAACAGTTCATATTAATAATTCAATTATAATAATTAATCATAATAATAAAAGTTAATAATAATAATAATTCAATAATACACGTTAATAATAATAATAATTCAACCAGGACCTGATTGAGATTTTATTAATCTTCATTGTTTTCAATGACAATCTCTCGTTTGACTTCATTCAGTGATTCATAAATGCACTTCCTGTCTCTTACGGTCAGTTCCATGGTTTTGGGACATGTAGGCCATGTTCAGATTGCAGAAAAATATGATTTATTTTTATTCATTCATTCATTTTCCTTCTGCTTAGTATTTTATCAGGGGTCGCCACAGCGGAATGAACCGCCAACTTGTCCAGCATATGTTTTACGCAGCGGATGCCCTTCCAGCTGCAACCCATCACTGGGAAACATCCATACACACTCATTCACACACATACACTACGGACAATTTAGCCTACCCAATTCACCTATACAGCATGTCTTTGGACTTGTGGGGGAAACGGGAGCACCCGGAGGAAACCCACGCCAACACGGGGAGAACATGCAAACTCCACACAGATACACCAACTGACCCAGCCGAGGCTCGAACCAGCGACCTTCTTGCTGTGAGGCGAACATGCTACCCACTGCGCCACCGTGCAGCCAACTTGGATTCAACTTTTAGATTTTACTTTGATTTGATTAAACTTTGGTGTTTCATGTTTTTACGTCAGGCATTTGTTCTAATTCAACAACAAGTGCCCTGCAAAGTGAACTCCACAGGATATTCCGCCATGATTTCAGTATGAAGGGAGCATATACTGTAAGTTTCATGGGACCAGGATTGAAAATGCTGGGTTTAATGCAATGGGTTTCATGATGTTTTATACTAAAGTCAGCTTTATATTAATGTTCATAAACGTCCTTTCATTTGCATAAATAAATACATTTATTTAAAAGGGACCAATTATGCCCCTTTTTACAAGATGTAAAATAAGTCTCTGATGTTCCTAGTGTGTGAGTGTGAAGTTTCAGCTCAAAATAGCACAAAAATAATGTTTTATAACTCTCTGAAAGTGACCCTTTTAGGCTTTGATCCTAATTGTGGCATTTTGGTGACTGTCGCTTTAAATTCAAATGAGATTGAGCTCTTTACAAAAGGGGGTGGAGCCACAAATGCCTGTGTGTCAGCATAGCCAGATGATGAAGGAGAGATGGTCATTAGTGGGCGGGGCTTTCCCCCTCTGATGACACATACAAAGTGGGAATGTCAATCAAAGTGTTTCTGCAGACTGTTTTTATCAAGTCTGATTATAAAAAATTGAATTAATTAATTTTTACCATTAGAAGCTGCTTATATTCACACACTGCTGACACACAACGGTGTTTAAACCCCTTATGAAAGTGATTTTTGCATTATAGGTCCCCTTTAGAAGGAAAATGCAATGTCTCTCAAGAGGAGTGATTTTTATAAAACAAGGTTGTATTTGAGTTAAGATGCTTCCTAAAGGAGCAGTAGAGGCTTGAAACAGAGCCGCTGGTATACAAGACATAGCTGGCCCACCTGAAATTTAATATTGATTGAAAAGTGAGAAATGTCAACTGCTTTCTTCAAGCAGACTTTTAAGTTATGTTGCAAGCAGCCAAACCCAATTAGAAGATAAACTGGCAGGAGAATTTGCCTAGCAAAAGTACCAAATGTCGGGAGATTATGTCACATATTGAGTATATTTCACTGAAAACATAGGCGCAGCTCAACATTTGAGCTAGAGCAGGGGTGTCCAAACTCTGTCCTGGAAGGCCAGTGTCCTGCATATTTTAGGTCCAACCCCAATTAAACACACTTGAACCAGCTAATCAAGCTCTTACTGGGTACACTAGAAACGTCCAGGCACTCCAGGACTGAGTTTGGACACCCCTGAGCTAGAGAGACAACACAAGATTGGCCAAAAAGCATCACATTACGTGGAGTTGACCGCAACGACGCAGTTAGAGTCTGGTGAAGAATTGTTCCAGAAAGCAGGCAAGACAAAAACAAAAGCCAAAAAATTAAATAAACAAGTAAATAACAGGGTGAGAATGTGGTACAATCTGAAAACATGGTAAAAATCAGGCAGCCGCGAGGGCTTTTCCTTTTCTGGATTGCTTTTGAAAACACTATTGGTTGGGTTTAGGGAAGGAGGAGGGTGGGTCAGTCAGTCATTCAGTTGACAGCGGCCTCTGGTGGACTTACGTGAGAACAGCAGGCGCAAATGGCACTCACGAGAGAAATTTGAAATCTTAAAAAGCGTACACAGCGGCCTCTGGTGGATTCGCGAAAACAAATACTGCAAAGAAATTAAGCTCCTGGGACGTATTTGGCGCTCTCCAGAAATGTATAAAGCGGTGCGAAATCAGAATGAGTCTGGGTTGGATTATTCTTACCCTCACTTATTTTGCTATAGGAACTGGAACCATCAAACAAAACAGGAACATCCAAACACTGACAGGGAGTGTGGCAATACCGGACCAAGACTGAACTGAACACAGGGGTATAAATACACAAGACATAATTGAACTGAATACAAACAGGGGAGAGACACAGGTGGAACTAATGAACATTAACAAATGGCGGGAAAATAGAACAAAGGGAACATATGACGTCAACAGGTGCACATGGAACAAACACATGGGACACCACAACACAGACACATCAGACATGTGACAGCAGTAAAGTACTTGAATTAATCTATTGGGGTAATTCTATGGTAACACAACAACTATAGTATTATAAACAAAACACCAAATACTGTAGTTTTCTATAACTATAGGGTATATTATACTACAACACACCACAATTTACTGTAGTAAAATCTATAGTATACTACAGTATTTAATACAGTTTATCAATTCACTGTAGTATATACTAGAGTATGCATGAGCATTCATTAACAGAGAGTTGTGAATACTATAATATATACAGTATAATACACTACTATACTATGGTTCAAAACACTATAGTATCTACTATAAATTACTATAGTATTTTTTACAACAAAGGTTCATTGGGAATATGTACCCAGGGCTAAATGTTTTTGGGAAGCATGAAATATGTGCCTGGACGGCTTTTTGGGTGAGATCAGTTTGCTCTGTAGCTCGCCTTGTACAGTGTCAGACTTGGGACATAGAGTAGACTGTGGTTTGAGTCTAGCAAAGGATGAAGTAAAAACAAACTAAAAAAGCAGTGTGAAATCATGGTAAAAGCATGTGACTTTGCTAGTTTGCTTTTGAAAACACTTTGGGTTGGGAATGTGTGCATCAGTCGATATCAAGCTGATATAGCCGACATATGAAGTGGTTTTGTAATTGGTGACTTGTAGTGTAGTAATTTTACTTATACCCAGGTATGGTTTTCATTTACTCTCTACACCTCAACAAACCACCGCCTTGATAAGAAACTAAACAAGACACAGGTGAACATAATCATTAGGTATAGAAAACAAATGAGGACATATTCAGAATCCAGTGCACTCAAAGGAAACCGAAAGTAAGTGAGAAAACAGGACCAATGAAATGAATGTCAAAATAAGAGTCTCTGAAACACAATACATGCTTTGAGGTAATGTGTATTATGTATTAATCAATAATGATAATCTTTGTGAGCTGGAATCAACTGCCTCATTTCAGCTGTAAACTGTTTTTTAGATTTTAGTAAATATGTGTTTACGATAATATGTATAAGTATAAATATGTATATGTATAACTATGAGCTGGTATTGGTTAAATTATGTATTCATTTTATATTATTACTCCAAGACTTGCTTGGTTTTTGCCTATACTGAAACTGGATAGGCATCAAGTTTTATTATGTGTGATTTTATTGCATGTCGGTTTACATAATTGTGACTATTTGTCAACAAGAGCAACATATTGTCAGAAAATTACATTTGCACATGAATATGCAAATTAATGATTTCGTCAATGTGCACCACTATTGCTCGTGGTGCTGAAAAACCTACAGTAATTTGTGAAATGAGCTGAAACGAGAACTCTAAATATAGAGTTAGTGGTGCCATTACTTTTGGGTTTGCCAAGACTGCTGATGTGCTAAAAGCAAAACATATTTTCCCTATACTTTGTCTTTCTGTAGTTAAAACAAATTAAATCCTATTTAAACCATGAAGCCAGAGACTGATCTGCAGCGAGCGGGTAAAAATCAGGACTTCTTAAATGACAGCTTTGTTTTGGATTTTATACCAGCACAGCCTCATTTAGTCTGCGGTCCAATTTAACTTTGCAGGGAGAAAATTGGACCTTGTTCATTTTCCTGCCTCAGTGGTTTCAGCAATAAGACTCCACGGCGAGATAGAAAGAGACAATCATGTGAAGCACGCACACAATTACACAACATCACTCACTTAATTACTTCAATGCAAATAAAAGATGGAAAATAAATGTCAGATTCTGAATAGACTCATTTCAATATGTCCATAGTTCTGGTTGAATTACAATTACGGCACTAATTTAAAGCATTGCGTGTTGAAACATTTCTTCTTTAAATGTCTACAGAAGCAGCCAGTGAAAGAATTTCAAAAAAACTATTTAAATGACGCTCGATTAACATAGCTTATACTTAAAAAATGTTGCCGTTTTCTCAGACTTTGTCCTACAATTTGTCTTAAAGAGGACATATTGTGCAAAAATCACTTTTATAAGGGGGTTTAAACACAGTTGTGTAGCAACAGTCTGGGAATATAACCAGCTTCTAATGGTAAAAATTATTTAAGACAATAACCATGTAACTATTGAGCTAGCTCTACCTGACAAAAGTCTTGTTGTGGATCCCAGTTGTAAAAGCAACAAATAATAACTTGACTTCTAGTTGATCATTTGGAAAAGTGGCAGAAGGTGGATTTTTCCGGTGAATCATCTGTTGAACTGCATCCCAATCATCACAAATACTGCAGAAGACCTACTGGAACCCGCATGGAGCCAAGATTCTCACAGAAATCAGTCAAGTTTGGTGAAGAAAAAATCATGGTTTGGGGTTACTTTCAATATGGGGGCGTGCGAGAGATCTGCAGAGTGGATGGCAACATCGACAGCCTGAGGTCTCAAGACATTTGTGCTGCCCATTACATTACAAACCACAGGAGAGGGCAAATTCTTCAGCAGGATAGCGCTCCTTCTCATACTTCAGCCTCCACATCAAAGTTCCTGAAAGCAAAGAAGGTCAAGGTGCTCCAGGATCGGCCAGCCCAGTCACCAGACATGAACATTATTGAGCATGTCTGGGGTAAGATGAAGGAGGAGGCGTTGAAGATGAATCTTGATGAACTCTGGGAGTCCTGCAAGAACGCTTTCTTTGCCATTCCAGATGACTTTATTAATCAGTGATTTGAGTCATTGCATTGTCAAGTTATTATTTGTTGTTCCTAAAACTTGAATAACCAACAAGACTTTTGTCAGGTAGTGTACACTGTAAAAAAAAAATGCTGGTTTCCACACAATCGATTTGTGTTGGGACAACATGAAGACATTAAGTTAACTTATTATTTTTTTTACAAATTTAAGTGGATTGAACATAAAACAATTACACTGAACCCCCCCAAAAAACACTCAAGAATGATGTTGTTTCAGCTCATTTTAAATAAGTAGTTTAAACGAACAGCAAATGTCATGTAAGTGCTTTATGTAAATACTGTCATATCACCACACTCACAAATATAGTTACTGAATATGAATTAATATCCAGTCTTTTAGACAGTTTTAATCAGGTTTTATGGATGTTTTTAAAGGAAAAATAGAGATTTAGAAAATATTGTTGCAGTGTTGCATGTCAGAGAATCGTGTAAGCTCATCACCAAAATGAGTAATGATGGTGTAAGTAGGAGTGTGTGAAATCCATATTTATCTAACAATACAAACACGCAGAGTGTGTGTGGGAGCAGCATATTAATGGCACAGCGCTTTTTTTTCCACTGCCAACTCTATATGGCAATCAAATGGAAATGAATCCAGCACAGGTGCACTGAAAATACATGTTACAAGAGTGTGAAATAAAGCAAAATAATGGTAATTAACAAAACCCATATATTCAGCTTTTGTATGAAGAATGCCTTTGGAATGAAATCAAAATTGGAAAGTAGACCGAAGCTTTTAGCCTACAGACTGAGGAGGTGGAAAAAGACAAAAGCAAAGGAAAGTGGGAAATGAAAGTTTGTGGAAAACACATTTGAGCCCACATACACTCATTCAGGGGGGTGTAAAGTGGTCATTTTTGTTGGAAAAAATGCAGCACACAGAAGCTCGGTCCTTCATCAATCACTGTCAGCGTGTAGCAAACAGAAATGTCATATAAAAGACTAATAATATCTTTTCTCCTTCTTATATTTACCTTTCAGTTGTACAGAAACATTCTTTCACACTTTGCAAGATCATACACTGCAAAAAATGCTTGTCTTACTTGTCTTGTTTCTAGTCCAAATATGTAAAACTTCTTAAATCAAGAAGCATTTTCTAGATAAACCAAAAATATTGTCTAGTTTTAAGAAATTATATGCCAAAATGAAGTGAGTTTTTCCTTAAAACAAGCAAAATAGTCTGCCATTAATTACTTGGTAAGCCAAGTAATCTTATGTCAAAGGGAAAAACAAGATTATTTTTGTTTTCCCCATTGGCAGATTATTTTGCTTGTTAAGGAAAAACTCACTTCATTTTGGCATATTATGTCTTTAAAAACAAAAACAAAGTCGTTTTTTGCTTGTCTAGAAAATGCTTTTTGATTTAAAGGTGCTGTATGTAAGTTTTTGACTCTTCTGAAGCATAAAAATACCATAATATGTTTGCAGATATTTCAGAATCATGATGAGTGAACATTTTTGTTTATCTGAAAAACAATGCTGAAGTCAGATATTCTGCTTTGAAAATGGGCTTTCTGTGCTGGAGCGCTGTACCTTGTTTTTGGTTTTTTAACATGCCCAATGCCAGCTTACCCAAATATATTTCAGCACCCCAGGTTGCCTTGTTGGAAAACAGCGTATTTCATTCATTCAGTCAGGAAGACTCTCAAAGCATGCGTCCATGACCGAAATGTGACCTCCGGTGGACAGTAGCAGACTCCGAAATGAGACGCAGATTCAGAGTTCCACATGAGGTTATTAATTAGCAAATAATATCAATATTACAAACGTAAACATTCTCTCAGAAGAGTTTTGAAGAACGAAACGATCCTGGATCGTGTCAAGTCGTAAATAACCAAATCCAGCTAATTGAGTAATCCACGTACGAAGAACGGACCCCAGGAATAGAGTTTAAGACCCATGATATAAACGAAACAGATGTTGTTGAAATTAAAGGACATTTCCTGTAAAGGCGAGCTTGGGGAGAGTGATAAGATAAGAGGCATCAAATGGCTGTGTAAACAGAAATAAATTACTATATTAACAGTAGTTTGTAAGTTGTGGTTCATGTGCATCATAAAAAAATTATGTTTTTTTAACTGTTAATTAACGGTTGCCATCACATTATTGATTTGCAGGTGTTTTTCATTCATTTTCACAATTAAATTGTATTTTGGGACTTCAATTTCTGATAACTTCTGATGTTGAAAAGTTTAACAAAGTTTTACAAAAAACATTGTTTATGAAATATATGACCCTGGACCACAAAACCAGACATAATTGTACATTTTTGGAAATTGAGATTCATATATCATCTGAAAGCTGACTAAATAAGCTAATATATATGCACAGTGGGTACGGAAAGTATTCAGACCCCCTTAAATTTTTCAGTCTGTTATATTGCAGCCATTTGCTAAAATCATTTAAATTCACTTTTTTCCTTATGAATGTACACACAGCAGCCCATATTGACAGAAAAACACAGAATTGTTGACATTTTTGCAGATTTATTAAAAAAGAAAAGCTGAAATATCACATGGTCCTAAGTATTCAGACCCTTTGCTCAGTATTTATTTCAGTATTTTAGGCCCACTTTTGACCTATTTGACAATTCTGTCTCTGAGCTCTTCATGCAGTTCCTTTGACTTTATGATACTCATTTGCTCTGACATGCTTTGTGAGCTGTAAGGTCTTATAGAGACAGTTGTGTGGCTTTCCTAATCAAGTCCATTCAGTATAATCAAACACAGCTGGACTCAAATGAAGGTGTCGAACCATCTCAAGGATGATCAGAAGAAATGGACAGCACCTGAGTTAAAGATATGAGCGTCACAGCAAAGGCTCTGAACACTGAGGACCATGTGATATTTCAGTTTTTCTTTTTTAATATATCTGCAAAAATGTCAACAATTCTGTTAATATGGGCTGCTGTGTGTACATTCATAAGGAAAAAATGAACTTAAATGATTCTAGCAAATGGCTGCAATATAACAAAGAGTGAAAACGTTCCGTACCCACTGTATATATACACATACTGATAGACTGATAAAAGCTTTATGGACAAAAAAAGCCATAAATTAAATTAAAAAATTTGTGTCAAAATGTTACTCCAGCATAAACTTTGCCTAGGACCTCTAAATCTCAAGAACCGCTTTGTCAACCTATAGATAAGCGTTGTAAGAGTGAAATATGGGTTTCATCAGTACTTAGTTTAAGTTCAGTCAGATTATTTAATCCCACAAGCGGAGGAGGAATGACTGAGCTGGAACTGAAACTGAAGTGTGTGTCATCAGCTCAGCGATAACACCAAAGGGGACCATGTAGACTATAAACAGCACAGAACCCAGAACAGATCCTTGAGGAACACCATAAGCTATGGGTCTATGGGGGATTTGTGTCTTTGAAAAGTGATGAAGTACTCTTTATCTGAAAGTTACGAGGTGAATAGTTCCTGTTCGGTAACTTATGTGCCAAAGGCAGAAAGCAAGATGAGCTTTTATGAAAGACAGTATCAAGCAGAGCTGAGATTGAAATAACGATAAAAAAACTGAATCAGCAGATAAAAGGAGGTCAGTGGCTACCCTGAGCAATGCCGTCCCGGTGCAGTCAAGTGGCCCAAAACCTGATTGAAGTGGTTCATACAGATTATTAAGTTCCAAATGAGATTGCAGATGTGATACTTTTTATTTCTAAAACTTTAGCTAATGAGATTACAAAAAAAGTCGGTGGTAAGTAAATACGGTAGGACCTGAGCCAGGTTTTTGAGTAATGGAGAAAGGGAAGCAATTGTAAGATTTTGAGGTAAAATCCCAGTGGACAGACATCTATTGATTAGAGAACATGCATGTGTTGACATATAATCTATCTAATCTTTATAATACTTTGGCACTCATTTGTAATTGGAGAATCCACACTGGGGGAATATTCACATGGATAAGTTTATTGCATTCCCTCATCAGCAAAACAATAAAGAAAACTACATTAAGTAAATAAAAAAGGACCCAAAATAAATTAAACATGGGTTTACTTGCTACAGCAATAAACACTGACATGCCGTTAGGTGTTTTTGTGTACTACTTTGGTACTGTGCTGGTTTGCCACACTTAAAACCCAATATACAATCTGGAACCCAAAGCCAAACCAGTCAAGAAATAACAGGATCGATGTACTTACAGACTGCAAATGGCTAATGAGCCAGTTTTATGATGAGAGTCTGTCAGATATATAACTCTGCATGTTATGGTAGTCTTCAGAAATGGCCCGTTTCTTCCTCGCAGCATCATATTAAGGCAAAATGGGTTTCTCTTCATTACAGAAACCGAATTCCACTCGCTTGATTTCCATAATTAAACATAACAGGGTGTAATTAACCTAAAATGTAAAACAAAACAGAATGTGTCATATTCATTTCACAGTAAATTACAGACATGCTGGGAAAAAACACTCAGTAATTACTGACGGCTAATGACATTGAGCGGGATTTAACATCAGGGAGGATAATGACATGAATTCATTAAACATTCCAGAGGTCAAAAACAAGCTGAAAAAGTTCACAATTAAAGTAGCAGCTGAATCAAAGAGACATCTGGCCCATGTTGTTTTAAACTACTTAGTGATTGATGAGTTAATCTTTTTATTGATTAAGGGTATGTTTACAGGATATCACTGATATTTTTCCTTTGCATATTGAAAGTTTCTTTTTTGTACAGATCAAATCAGACTTGTTGATAAGGCGTACTCACATTAGGTACGGTTGCCTTGAATCGTGCCGAAGTGTGCTTGTGCCCCCTCCCCTCTCCCCCTTGGCCTGCACACACATTGCATTTTACCTTCCGAGCCAGAGCACGCTTAAGTCATCGATGATGCGACTGTTCAGTTTTACAGGAAAAGAAGCGCTCTCACTCAGCACAGTGGACATCGCTTTAGTTATATCGTTAAGTATTATTTTTAGTGGTTTGGGATGCAGTGACACAGTCAAATATTTTGCAGAACAGATCCAGCACTTTTGACTCTCATAATTTATAATAAATAAATATATATATATAATATCGTGCTGCAGGTATTAGGAGGTCTGCTGAAGGTGCAGCTGACGTGCAGCGAGGGGTTTGTATCTTTAATAAACTATGACAGTTTGTGTTCATTGAACAGTAAGAATGATTAATAAATCCATATGAAACAGTCACTTAAAAGTGACGTCGTATCTTCAGCTTCAGACTCAAGCGCACTTTGCACTCACACGACAAGCGTACCGCGCCAAAGCCCAACGGAACCACGCTCTGGCACCTCTTCCAACCGGGCAAGGGCCGGCCAACCAAACCGCGCCCAGGCATGGTACGGAGCACTCACACTTGTCAAACGAGCCGGGAAATGGGGGTCAAACGCAACCAGGCACGGTTCGGATAGCCTAGTGTGAGTACGCCCTTAGACTTAAGACTAGACTTGTTAGTTGCTGTTTGACTACAGAACAACCAACACGTCTCAATAAAGAATTCTGCTTGTAACGAGTCTCCTGGACTGGGTTCTCAAATTTACAACAGGAGCGACATGCAAAACTTGATGCACAAGCTTGCGTTTCCTGTCTGCAGCATTTGTATGCGTATGGATAGAAGTCTATGGGGCGAAAATTGCAGTGTGACCCTGGCTTAAATCTGCAGTACAGTCTAGGTTCCGTTCTGCATACAGCTAGCTGGATTTATATAGTATAAACTATAATATAGTTTACAGGAATCCTCCACATGGTGTCCAGGGGTACATAAGAAAATATCAGCAGTTGGTACAGACTTTCAGTATCACCTCCACTTGAAATGACAAAATCTAACTCTGTTTATATAAAATAGACTTCTAATGAGCAGGTTTTTGAAGAATTAAAGGTCCCTTGAAATTAAGATAAACAGTTTTTAGATGTTAGTATCAGTATGTTAGTCTTAAGGATATCTATAAGCTAGTGTGCTCCAAAACAGCGACAAAATGTGCATTTAGAAGATATAAACATCCAAAGCTTGCAGTTTGTCACCCTCTCCTAAATGGATCAATGTTTTTTTTTGACATCACCTCATTTCTCATCAAATCTTCTGACCAATCAAATGCTCTCTAGCAACTGAGATGCCCCGCCCCCTTTTACTCATTGGCTTTTCATTTGATGCATTTCAGCTCAAGCACTCTCATTGGCAGATCTTTGAGAAAAACTAAACGCTATTGGCTGTGTTTTTTTAAAAAGGGAGGAGCTACTCTATGCCCCGCCCTGTGTTTATGTTTCAGTTGAGATTATGCCACATTTTAAATAAAAAAAAATGCAATTTTCAAAGCACTTCATGAGACTTTTAAACTATCATGTTAAATTGTCAATAATCCATATACAAGCCCAATGCTTTTGTTTTGGTTGATCTCTAATTCTGATTGGCTCATAGTTCAGTCTAAGCCCAAGTGACGTAAAATTCAGCGACATGCAATTTAATGTTTTAACCACAGATGGTGATAAAGAGGCCACAGTTACAGAAGTAACAAAGCTGCCATGTGCGGAGAATAAAAATTTATTTGAAACCTTTTTATGTGCTTTTAGAGTGGTAGCTTGGACGGCTTCCTCGAGGTCAGGGGATGAAATGCTTTATAACATACACACGCATGCACACCAACCCAGCTGAGCCAGGGGAAGATTAATAACACCTGGCTTTTAAAATGGAAACCTGTTCCACTCAGCTGCTCTTTCCTAAAGCCCTTTAATTAGAACAGCAAAAAGATCTCAGCAGAGAGAACCTGCTTCCTAAGCAGAAAATGATAAAACACCCAATACCTCATCCAGTACCTCGCCTGCACTCCGCTTCACTCAGACACAACACTGAAAACATGCACCGAAAACACTGATCCAAGATGTTTTTTAATAAAACCTGTCCTCTGATACATCTTTCTTGATTGGCTTGCAGGGACATGTGCTATGGATCTTTTTTTTCAATGTAAATTCATGCCATTTTCTATTGACATTTACATAATTTGCAGCCTTAAAAAGGTCACCGTTTGGCTAGTTAGCATTAGCACTTAGCTCCTGCTATCAGATGCTGTAATTGAACACCAAGGTTAAAAAAAAGCAGAGTAATATAACCACAAATTTTATGTTTTGCGAAGTTAACCCAAACACAAGAAATCATTTTATTGCATATTAGCTTTAACCAAGATGAGTATGCCCAACAATCTCTCTCACAAATTCCCTTATATTTTTAGCACTGTCGCCTCACAGCAAGAAAGTCGTTGGTTCGAGTCCCGACTGGGCCAGTTGGCCTTTCTGTGTGGAGTTTGCATGTTCTCCCCGTGTTGGCGTGGGTTTCCTCCGGGTGCTCCGGTTTCCCCCACAGTCCAAACACATGCGCTATAGGGGAATTGAATAAACTAAATTGGCTGTAGTGTATGAGTGTGTGTGTGCGTGTGTGAATGAGTGTGTATGGGTGTTTCCCAGTACTGGGTTGCGGCTGGAAGGGCATCCGCTGCGTAAAACATATGTTGCAGTAGTTGGCAGTTCATTCCGCTGTGGCGACCCCTAATAAATAAAAGAATAAGCTGAAGGAAAATGAATGAATGATCATAAGAATTGGCAGTCCTATTGGTTCTTAATTTGACGCTTGTTGCAACTGAATTCACACTGCAGGAAAGAGACTGACAAAACCTCATTGCAGGGAAAATCACTGTTAGGGAACACATTGCTAGTTTGGTGCTGAACAGTTCATCTGTGCATGTCATTAAGAAAAAAACTATAGTTTGTCCTTGTAATCTCTGTCTGAGGTATTGGGCGTGGCTAACATATTTAACCACGCCCCTCCAGCTGTCAGTTTTGACAACAAACAGAAATGGTGAGGAGGAGGAGTCTGTTAGGTTTTAATAACTCTCCCCAAACCCTTTTCTAGACCTTTAAGAATGAAACACCTACTTTTCTACATCCAATCAGCTCACAGTAGAAAAACCAAACCACGCCCACTGTTTTCTCATTTAATATTCCGTTAGATATTCCGAGTCATAATACGAAAAAAAAAAAATGGTTGCAGCTTCCAGTTCATGCGGACTTTAAACAAAGGCAGGGGAAACTTTGTTTATATAAAATACCTGTGTACGTGTGGACATGGTCCCTGCACCCTTGTTCACAATCACCTGATCACTGACACCTGTGCTCTCCCTCATTCATAAAAGACATTCATCTACATCTACAGATCACCAGTGTCCGGCCTACAGTTCACATAACCAAACTCACCTGACTCCTGGATTTACTCTGACCTGTTCTTTGCTCTTGTTGTCTCCATCGCCTCCTAGTTTGATGTTACCATGTCAGTAAAGGTGACCATAGTGGAGTCCCTCAAGATTCACTTCTGGCACCTCTCCAGTTCAACCTTTATATGCTCCCACTTAAATATTCTGCCTTTTCCCTTTCCCTGTATGCTAGGGGTGCCCAAACTCGGTCCTGGAGGGTCGGTGTCCTGCAAAGTTTAGTTACAACCCCAATCAGACACACCTGGGGTAGCTAATCAAGCTCTTACCAGGCTTTCTAGAAACATCCGTGCAGGTGTGTTGAGGCAAGTTGGAGCTAAAATCTGCAGGACACTGGCCCTCCAGGACCGATTTTGGGCTCCCCTGCTGTATGCTTTCCCCCCCCCAATTTCTGTTTAATTGAAAGAAGATTTTTTCAACACATTTCTAAACATAATAGTTTTGATAACTCATTTCTAATAACTGATTTATTTTCTCTTTGCCATGATGACAGCACATAATATTTGACTAGATATTCTTCAAGATACTAGTATTCAGCTTAAAGTGACATTTAAAGGCTTAATTAGGTTAAAGTTAGGGTAATTAGGCAAGTCATTGTATAACAGTGGTTTGTTCTGGAGACAATCCAAAACTAATATTGCTCAATAATAATATTGACCTTAAAAAAAATCTTTAAAAAAAAAACAAAACTGCTTTTATTTTAGCCGAAATAAAACAAATAAGACTTTCTCCAGAAGAAAAAATATTATAGGAAATACTGTGAAAAATTCCTGAATCTGTTAAACATCATCTGGGAAATATTTGAAAAAGAAGAAAAAAATTGACAGGAGGGCGAATCATTTTGACTTCAACTTGTTCTGTATAAGCTCGTTGGCAGAGATTTTGAACTGTATAGCACAACATTGCCAGACAAGACTGAATTACTCAAGGAGAAGAATATATATATATATTTTAATTATCATTTATTTACATTGTGTGGAAATTGTTGATTATTATTATGATTGATTAACTTTGGAAAGTTATCAGGACCTCAGCAGTGTTCATCGAACAAATGCTCTGGTGGAATGGACTTGCAGTAACATCTTTTACTGTAAAAAAAAAAAAAATGTGCTTACAAAGCCAGTTTGAGATTAAACCTCAAACAATACAATACTGAGCACTAATTGTTTCTCATATGTTACGTCTAATGGACAGAGCTGTAGCTGGATAAAGACATAGAGCTGCTTTTAAACAGTGGCAATGAAAAATCGACCAATTATTCTCAAAACCGCGAGTTCTACATCTGCAGTTTATTAATCTGTAAATGTAATTGCTTTAAAAGGCTATGTTTGCAATCAGAACTGTCAGCAAGCACTGAAAAGATACAGTTATCAGAGGTTAACAAGGACATTGTTCATTGAAAAGCAGATTTTATTACCATTCTGCATTGTGTCATTGACATGGAAAAAATAAAGGATGATAACAAAAGATTGCAAATGATTTTGCACAAAGGTCTAGGCTTGGAGAACAATATAATAGCAGATTATAGGAATATTCAGAAAGACTGAGCTGTTGGAGGTCACGCTTAAAAAAATATCTTGCAAATGACTGACATTAACATGCAGCGCATTGTTCAAATTCATTGTTATGGCAAGGTTTTGGGTAGTGTGCTTGATATGAAATAATTC
Organism: Danio jaintianensis; assembly: GCA_903798115.1. Classification (NCBI taxonomy): domain Eukaryota; kingdom Metazoa; phylum Chordata; class Actinopteri; order Cypriniformes; family Danionidae; genus Danio; species Danio jaintianensis. The sequence goes on along the minus strand of CAIGQV010019158.1, from coordinate 4,157,089 downwards.
TTACATTGAAAGAGTTTAGTAGAGTTCAATTCAATGTTTATTTGTATAGCGCTTTTCACAGTAATTATTGTTTTAAAGCAGTACACTAAAGCAGTACACACTAGTTTACTAAAAAGATAAGTCTTTAATCTAGTTTTGAACTGTGAGAGTGTGTCTGATCCTCGGATGTTAGCAGGAAGACTAACTAAGAGTTTAGGAGCCATGTATGAGAAGACTTGACCTCCTTTAGTGGACTTTGCTATTCTGGATTTTACCAGCAGCCCTGAGTTTTGAGATCTTAAAGAGCGGGTTGGATTGTAGCGAGACAGAAGGTTGATTAGATAAACAGGAGCTACATTATTTAAAGCTTTATAGGTAAGAAGCAATATTTTATCATCAACACAGAACTTAACAGGCAGCCAGTGTAAGGAAGATAAAATTGGGGTGATATGGTCATATTTTCTTGACCTGGTTAGAACTCTGGCAGCTGCATTTTGCACTAGCTGAAGTTTATTAATAGAGGATGCTGGGCAACCAGCGAACAGAGCATTACAGTAATCCAGTCTAGAAGTCATAAAAGCATGAACTAGCTTTTCTGTGTCGAAGATAGATAGCATGCTTCGTAGCTTAGCGATAGTCATACAACAAACTGAACTTTCTACACAAACACCCAATTCCAACCCAGGCTTATTAGGAAAATGTGACCAGGGATATATTTTTGAGAACCGAGAAATGTGTACCCTGGGCTAAGTTGTTTTGTTGTATTTGTTTTCACAAGTCCACTAGAGGGCACCGTGTACATTTTTGACAATCTCAAATACGTTACTGGGGCACATTTTTTCATATGTGCCATATCTTGTAAATCCACCAGAGGCTGCTGTTTACATTACTGGTTTACTGTATATATTCTGAGCTACTGAGTAAACCAGTCACACTAGAAAAGCCGTCCATGTGAGGTAAAGGGTCAGTGGTATCGCCCTGTAGTGTTCGTTTTCACACAAAATGCAGTCATTGTGTACCACATATTTCTCGGTTCCCAGAAATGTATCCATTGGCACATTTTCCAAATGAGTCTGTGCTGCAAAATTCTCTATCTTACAAGCACAGGCTGCATTGTCAATGTGTTTTAAACTAAAAACAGAAAACTATTTTATGTATTCCGGCTGTTCATTTACACAACAATGACATTTTGGAGTCTGAAAAAGTAAAACAATACAAAACAAAAAAAATTGTCTACAGAAAGTCTTATTTCCTTTAGTTCAGGTGGAATAAAAGCAGTTTTAAAATATTTTTATGGTCAGTATTATTAGCCCCCTAAAGAATTGGCTAAACCTAAATCTAACTGTAAGTTAGGGGATTGATGGGTGGATCACAATGATATAGTACCACATAACCCAACTGTAAGACTAGACTTAAAATAAACTGTAAACGTATAGCTTAAATCTGATTGGCTGATTGGATTGTTGTTACAGGATCAAAATACTGTAAGTGTTAATCCAAGAACATGTCCGACTTGGTCAAAATCACACTAATCCTTGTGTGACAAGTCTTAATACCTGTGAAAAAATACAGTATATGATAAAAAAAAGTCATGTTTTTGATACTTTAACTTATTTTCACCCTTATTTAAGTTTTAACTTTCCTTTAAGTCAGTTTAAATGATGTAAATTGGAAGGGAAGGACCAGCTCATTTGCATTTAAAGGCACAGTTTTCAAAAACAGCTACAATTCCATCTGACACAAAAAATATACATTTTCAACAGGTTATAATAAATGATCTGAAAGATATTTTGAGCTGAAGCTTCACAGACACATTCTGGTGACACAAAATACTTATTTTATTATTATTATCTTGTCAAAAAGGGCAGAATTGTAGCTCTTTAACTCTGTCTGTAAGCGCTCATGTTATCTTCAGTACATGAGTTGCCATGAAAGTTTCAAGCAATTATGCAATAATGTGAACAAGACACAATGAGGATGTGATATTGACCCTTTACAGACTCAATAGGAAGAAACGAATTGAAAATGAGCCTTTCATTTTCAGTAGATAAAGTGGAATTGATGGGCTCTGTTTTTCTCTCTCACTCTCATCTTTGAAAGTTCTGTATTTTAAAATATGAATAATAAAAATACTCTGACCTGCTATCAATGCTGGTCATTTTAAAGATGATAAGGAAGGTCGGGAGACTAATGAGAGAAGTGTAAAAAAGAGAGAGGAGGAAGAAAGAGTTATAAAAGCCAAGAAAATAATATTCAATAGGACTGAATTATACAAGAATATTGTAAGTCTGCTGCACCGAACTCAAACAATGCCTGCAGTAAATAGTTAGCACTTTATAAGAATATAAAATAATTTCTAAAAGATTTTCTTGTACATTCATGTCAAGACTATTTTCAAATTACTGTCACATATAGGGGCCTCACGGTGGCGCAGTGGGTAGCACAATCGCCTCACAGCAAGATGGTCGCTGGTTCGAGCCTCGGTTGAGTCAGTTGGCATTTCTGTGTGGAGTTTGCATGTTCTCCCCGTGTTGGCGTGGGTTTCCTCCGGGTGCTCTGGTTTCCCCCACAAGTCCAAAGACATGTGGTATAGGTGAATTGGGTAAGCTAAAATTGTCAGTAGTGTATAAGTGTGAATGGGTGTGTATGGATGTTTCCCAGAGATGGGTTGTGGCTGGAAGGGCATCCGCTGCGTAAAACATATGCTGGATAAGTTGGCGGTTCATTCCGCTGTGGCGACCCCAGATTAATAAAGGGACTAAGCCGAAAAGAAAATGAATGAATGTCACAATACATGTTTTGAAAGGTGTATTGTAACAGTAAACAATAATTAATTTTACCCCATTGTTAGCATGCGCTAGTTTTCTCCACGCCATTTGCAGCAGGTACAGAAAAACATCAGCAGATGATGACCAAATGCAGATGCAAAAGTTTTGTCTTAACCACAGGTGTCAAAGCCAGTTCCTGGGGGGCTGCAGCTCTGCACAATTTAGTTCCAACCCTGCTTCAACACACTTACCTGTAGGTTTCAAACAAGCCTGAATGACTCAATTCGTTTGATTGGGTGTGTTTAATTAGGGTTAAAGCTAAACTGTGCAGAGCTGCGGCCCTCCAGGAACTGGATTTGACACCGGTGTCAAAATGGCATATCATTTTAGTTTTGCATAGGCTTGTTCTACTACTGGTTATGAGGAGTAATTAGGGCGTGAGGAGTAAATAGGTCTTCAATTTTGTCCGCGACACAATTTCGCAAGCTCAAACTCTAGTGTGACCGCGGCATTAGTCTGTAAAAACAAATACAAATGTAATCATGGCTATGGTACACATTATGTCCAAAAATGGTTAAAGTGGACCTTTTATGCCCCTTTTTACAAGATGTTAAATAAGTCTCTTATGTCACTAGAGTGTGTATGTGAAGTTTCAGCTCAAAATACCCCACAAGTAATGTTTTACAACTCTTTGAAACTACCTCTTTTAGGCTTTGATCCTAATTGTGCCATTTTGGTGACTGTCGCTTTAAATTTAAATGAGATTGCCTTCCCTTTTGAATGAGATTCCCTCTGCGTCACCATAGCAGCAGATTCAAAACTCTAATGGCGGACGGCTGCTTCTCACTCAGGGCTGTTTATGCTAATGAGGGAGAGATGGTCACTAGTGGGCGGGGCTTTCCCCCTCTGATGACACGTACAAAGGGAGAATGTCAATCAAAGTGTTTCTGCAGACTGTTTTTATCAAGTCTGATTAGAACAAATACAATTAATTCATGTTGACCATTAGAGGCTGGAGATATTCACACACTGCTGACACACAACTGGGTTTAAACCCCTTATAAAAGTGATTTATGCATAATAGTCCCCTTTAAAACCACATGACATTCTAAAACAAAAACAATGCTTTTTGAAGCAGAAGTTAAATTCATAAAATCTTTGATTACCACATTAAAACTTTATAGTATACTTTATAGTGTATAGTCATTTTATTGTTACTTGATAGTCATGAAGTTTAATGAAAGATTTATGACATATTTCATGACTTTTGTACATTTATAGAAATATAACTGTGAAATTTAAGTTAAGCACCACATCTCAAGAGTATAGCTTGTCAGAGCTTCTGATGCTTTAAACTATACTTATTAACTATTCATTCATTCATTTTCTTTTCGGCTTAGTCCCTTTATTAATCCGGGGTCGCCACAGCGGAATGAACCGCCAACTTATCCAGCATATGTTTTACGCAGCGGATGCCCTTCCAGCTGCAACCCATCACTGGGAAACATCCACACACACTCATTCACACACATACACTACGGACAATTTAGCCTACCCAATTTACCTATACCACATGTTTTTGGACTGTGGGGGAAACCGGAGCACCCGGAGGAAACCCACGCGAACACGGGGAGAACATGCAAACTCCACACAGAAACGCCAACTGACCCAGCTGAGGCTCGAACCAGCGACCTTCTTGCTGTGAGGCGAACGTGCTACCCACTGCGCCACCGTGACGCTTATTAACTATATAATTTGATTTAATTTAAAGCCCTTAAAGGAATAGTTCACGCAAAAATGAAAATTACCTCACCATACTCTCCCTCATGTGGTTTTAAACCTATATGAGTTCTTATTTATGAGATATTTTGAAAACCCATTGACTTCCATAGTAGGATTTTAATCTTTACTATGGAAGTCAACGGGAGCCATCAACCATCATTTTTCAAATTATCGTCTTTTGTAAAGAAAAAAAATAGATTTTGAACAAGTGAAGGGTAAATAAATGATGACAGAGATTTTTATGGGTGAGATTTTGGGTGACCTATCCCTTTAACGTAAAGCTTGACTCATGTTTAGGATAGATTGGATTATGCACTTTCCCTGCAGCAGCTGCTTTCTCTCCGTCACTATTTTTCAGATGTGCCTGTATCAAACTACTGCTTTTCGATACCATATATTTAATTTCTTTATTTTATATATAATATATCATACAAACACGATATACTGCCAAACCCTAGGAGTAATACCAGACATTGTGTACAATTTATAAAGCTGAAGCATTATGAAATTTTCTTGCCTTGGTACATTTTTCACACATTTTGAAGCTGTGATTAAACAATGACGAGCAAACAGTTGCCTTGGTAATTAGCAAAAATACATTTGTGTTAATTGAGGTGCTGACCTTATGTTAATTCAGTTTTATTTAGAGAATTATGATTATAATATTGAAATTGTACTTATTTGTCATGCACTGATGTCTATAATATTCATTCATTCATTTTCTTTTCGGCTTAGTCCCTATATTAATCTGGGGTCCCCACAGCAGAATGAACCGCCAACTTATCCAGCATATGTTTTACGCAGCGGATGCCCTTCCAGCTGCAACCCATCACTGGGAAACATCCATACACACTCATTCACATACATACACTACGGACAATTTTAGCTTACCCAATTCACCTATACAACATGTTTTTGGACTTGTGGGGGAAACCGGAGCACCCGGAGGAAACCCACGCGAACACGGGGAGAACATGCAAACTCCACACAGAAACGCCAACTGACCCAGCCGAGGCTCGAACCAGCGACCTTCTTGCTGTGAGGCGAACGTGCTACCCACTGCGCCACCGTGACACCCATATGTCTATAATAGTTAACATTAAATAATAAACACTGAGGTTTTGTCACGAATGCAGTGCAGCAAAGGTAAAGAAGAGAGGCGGATACAAGTGCAGTTAAAGAACATTTAATAAATAAACCAATACAAAGTTCAATGGAACAAATCAGATAAAATGGAATAGAACAGGAATACAATATAGGAACATCAACACATTAGCATTCAATGACTGACAAAAACTTACTGGAGCTGAGAAGCTGTATAAAAATATGTCTGACAATGTAACAAGTGGGGCGGAGGCAGTAACCGGGGCAGGTTTGTACTGATATAAACTTGTTTATTTATAGAATGCTTTTCAAATTAATTATCATTCCAAAGCAGCCTTACAAAATATGCACATTGTTTAATTACAATCAAAATCAGAAAGTGTGGAGGATATGGTTGACACTACAGCGGTCAGGGATAAACATAGTTCAACTGCAGTTAAAGAATATAGTGTACTTTACACAAAGTGATATACTTCAAATTTGCAATGAAGGGATCTACTAAGAACATTGTGTGAATAATAAGAGATCAGTATATGGAAATGACAATACCGTGAGTTTCCTCATTATCATGTAAATTACCACTGTGGTAAACCACGGTGGAAAACAGGCCAATCGGAACACAAAACAGAACAAAACAAAACAGTTGCATTGCTTACGAGGCTATTCATTAGCACACCCTCACTATTTGCCCGTACTTTAGGTCACATTCTGTCATCCGGACCTGACGAGCAGTCGCGTCATCAAAAGATCACCAGGAAAAACACAGACTGATATGTTGCACACAGGATCATTAATGTGCACGCCCCAGGCTGCGTTTTTAGATTACAACAATGATAATTTCCTCCTTTATTTTTAAGTGTATATTTATCTTATTATGTATGTTGGACTCTTATTTTGAAAACAGGAGCTGCAGCAAATTCAAAGCCAGCTCCAGTTTGTTTTCTGTGCATTACTAAGCAACAACTTCAGCTCGTCAGAATGCAAAATGCAGGATATACAGATTAAAAATGTAGTGCCACCCGAAGAGGCATAATGTATGCTTAATTGAACCTTTTGTTAATTTATCATGTGTATTGTGAAATTTGACATACGTTTGTAATTTGAGGTGGTATAGTTGCTATGGCGATACAAGAACTATAGTAATATAAACTAATTGCCCAATACTGTAGTTTCCTACAACTATAGGAAATATTATACTACAATGCCCCATTGTTTACTATAGTAAAAACTAAAGTATACTTCAGTATTTATTTATCAGTTCACTATAGTTAATATTATGGTATTCTGTAGCATTCATTAAGACAATTTTGTAAATATAATCAACATAGGCTCATTCTGAAAAGGTAGCCCTATATACATTTCTGGAGATTGAATTATGTAGCCAGAAGTACTTTTTCAATTCAATTCATCTTTATTTCTATAGCGCTTTTACAATGTAGATTGTGTCAAAGCAGCTTCACATAGAAGATTATAGTGAATTGAAATGGTGTCCGTTTAGAGTTTAAGTTCAGTTCAGTTCAGTGTGGTTTAATTTTCACTGCTGAGAGTCCAAACACTGAAGAGCAAATCCATCGTACGACTTAAGGCTGCATTTCGTCTTTAAAACGAATGCTACGGGGCGGTATAACACCGTTCGTTTTCGCACTTACCAGCTGATCGCTTACCTCCATATGGACGGCTTTCCCGCTGTTACCAGTTTGTCCAGTAGCTCGCCATGTACGTCGGCGGACTTGAGACGCAGAGAGGAGTTGACCACGACGACGGGGTTCGAGTCCGGTGAAGAACGGTTCCAGAAAGCAGGTAAGACAAAAACATAAGCCAAAAAATAAAAATTAACAAGTAAATAACAGGGTGAGAATGTGGTAAAATCTGAAAACGTGGTAAAAACCAGACGAGGGCTTTTCTTTTTCTGGATTGCTTTTGAAAACTGTCGGTTGGGTTTAGGGAAGTGGGTGGGCAGGTCAGTTGGTGTTTTTGAAAACACTATTGGTTGGGTTTGGGGAAGGAGGAGGGTGGGTCTGTCGTTCGGTCAGTCAATCAGATGACAGTCAGTCGACAGCGGCGTCTGGTGGATTTACGCGAGAAGAGCAGGCGCAAATGGCACTTGCGAGAGAAATTTGAGATCTGAAACGTATTTGGGGCTCTCCAGAAATGTATATAGCGGTACGTTTTCAGAATGAGCCTGGGTTGAATATAATAATTGATACAGTATAATATACTTTAATATAGCCTAAAAACACTATAATATTTATCATAAGAAGGACAGCAGCTACTCTGTCTCTGTTATTTCAAATCCAAATACTGAACCGATACATCAACGGCAACGGTAGAATAGCATGTTAAATTATTTGTGCATGACCCAATTATTATTCATGAGGTATTCCATCATCATTGATGTCACAGCCATCACCACCAAATGTCCTTCACCACAATGCAGACACCAATTCATCTGCCGCTCCTGAGTGATGTGACCAATCAGGACGCTCTTATTATAATGTATGAATCTGTCTGCTCTGCAAGCAACCGTGACCATTATCTACACCGCCTTGTTGATTATAATTGGAATGTTCGAGTTTTGTCACACCGCACCCCGCCGCTTGATTGCAGGTTAGACCAATATAAAACTTTAAATGACATTTAATTGGTTGATTAATCTGATTAATTGACAAAAGAGTTTTTTTAAAGCATTTTTCATTTAGTATTAATTGAAAAGCAAGGTCTGGGCATATACAAATACTGTCATGACTGATTAATACACAGTGTGGGACCAGTTGAGCCAAATTCAGACTCTAGAAAGCATTTATAGCATTCATCAGCAAAAATGTGTATTTATTTGCATATCTGCACCAAACAATTGAATGCTTGGCAGCAAAAACAGACAAATAAACTAAAATGCTGAATTTCATTGTTGTTATGAAGGATTTGCTAATATCAACCATTTTGGCTGTCAAACTTTAAAGAGCCCCTATTATGCATTATAAAAGGTCATGGTTTGCTTTGGGAGTACCAACAATTATCCTAATGACTCACATATGATTTGTTCAGCGATTCATTTTCTAAACCCCTCTCCGTGACACTAATGGCCAGATGACCCTGTCTGTTGTGATCGGTCCGATGACCCAGTCTGTTGTGATTGGTC
>CAIGQV010019158.1:4125097-4146184 GCA_903798115.1 Danio jaintianensis | reverse complement strand
TGTGCTTTCAGAAATGCATTTCAACAGGGGACAAGATGACCAAGGTGTAAATGGGAGCTTGTTAAAATGGAGAATGTCATCGGGGTGGGGGTTTAGTGGTCAATGCAGACTGAGACTCAAACACCAACAGGGAACAAAATAATTGTGCTTAACGTGCATACTTTTATTATAAAGTTTGTTCAGCCCAAAATAAATATTTAATCATTCATTTAAAGGTTGATTTATGAATAATTGAATTATTATCCACCCTGTATATTTTCCCCCAATTCCTGTTTAACGGAGAGAAGATTTTTACAAATCAGAAACAAATTTCCAAACATAATAGTTTTAATAACTAATTTCTAATAACTGATTTCTTTTATCTTTGCCATGATGACAGTAAATAATATTTGACTAGATATTTTTTCAAGATACTAGTATTCAGCTTAAAGTGTAGTTTAAATGCTTAACTAGGTTAATTAGGCAAGTTTTATTCTTGTCGAAATAAAACAAATAAGACTTTCTCCAGAATAAAAAATATTATCGGAAATACTGTGAAAAAAATCCTTGCTCTGTTAAACATCATTTATGAAATATTTGAAAAAGAAAACATTTTACACAAGGGCGAATAATTTTGACTCCAACTGTACATAGTATGCGGCTTAGGTAATTGCAAACAATTCACAAAAAACTGTTTTACATGCTGATTTAGAACTACAGGAGTTACACTGAATTAGAATAAAAATCTTGGTTTTGACCTTATTTGGAATGGTCATGAATATTAATGAGTTTTGCTCTGCTCTGTGGGGACCAAATGTCCCCACAAGTATAACAATACCAGTCAATTTTTAACTTGTGTGGAAATTGTTTTGGTTCCCATGAAAAAAAGGGCTCATAAATCACACAAAATGAAGTATTTAGAAAATGTTTAGGGGTAGAGTTAAATAATGATGTGATTTGAAACAGGTGATGTCAACAGGTGATTGTAATTATGATTTGGTACAAAAGCAGCATCCAAGAAAGGTCTAGTCCTTTAGGAGCAAAGATGGGCCGAGGATCGCCAGTTTGCCAACAAATACGTGAGAAAATTATTGAAATGTTTAAACACAATGTTCCTCAAAGAAAGAGAGGAAGACCTTCGGATATTTCACCTTCAACAGTGCAGAACATCATTAAAAGATTCAACGAATCTGCAGGAATCTCAGTGCATAAAGGACAAGGGCACAAGCCTAAGCTAAACAACCATGATCTCCGATCCCTCAGGCGGCACTGCATGAAGGATCCTCATTCATCTATAAGCCATATCACCACATGGGTTCAGGGCTACTGCAGCAAACCTTTGTCAAGTACCACAATACGTAGTTACATCCACAAATGCCTGTTAAAACTGTTCTGTGCCAAAAGGAAGCCCTATATATTAACAGTGTCCAGAAGCGTCGTCGATTTCTCTGGGCTCGGAGGGATCTGGGATGGACCATCACACAGTGGAAACGTGTACTGTGGTCAGATTAATCAGTATTTCAGGTATTTTTAGGGAGAAATGGACACCGTGGGCCTGGGACCAAAGAATAAAGGGATCATCCAGACTGTTACCAGTGAGTCCAAAAGCCAGGGTCTGTCATGGTATGGGGTTGTGTCAGTGACTTGGCAAAGGTAACTTGCACTTCTGCGATGGCACCATTACTGCTGGAAAGTACATTCTGCACACATTACAAAGTCCTGGCTGTGGAGGAAGCGAATACAGGTACTTGACTGGCCTGCCTGCAGTCCCGATCTGTCTCCAATAGAGAATGTGGCACATTTTGAAGCACAAAAAGCGACAATGAAGAGCCCGTACTGTTGCCCACCTTAAGACTTGTTTGCAGGAAGAATGGGACAAAATTACACCTGAAACACTTCATGACTTGGTGTCTTCAGTCCCTAAATGTGTTGTGAAAAGCAATGGCAACATTACAAAGTGGTAAATGCTTTACTGATCCAACTGTTTTTTAAATGTGTTGCAAGAATCAACATTGGTTGGAATACGTGTTTAAAATCATGAGGAACACATTAAATAATGTTTGTTATATTGTCTGCAATGAAATAGAATTCAAAGTAAATTTAGAAATCACTACTTTCTTTTTTAATTTGCGTTTTTCTATACTGTTCCAACTTTTTTCTGATTTGGGGTTGTATATATTATATCATCATTGCATTAAATTACAAAAAATTAATTACCACTTGTGTGAGGTGTTTGTAATTCAGAGTGTATGGAGGCGGGACAGTAAATTTGACGTTGTTTTCTTGTCTGGCTGCCGTTATTAATCTCAATCTATTTTTTTCCTCTTTCTGAAAGCCTTGATAACACCATCGTGGAGTTTTTCTGTTATTATTTCAGCAAATAGGTTCGTAAAAACAATGCTTTGTTGTACTGTCCCATTCATTGCGCTCTGAGTTTACTCAACTATGATGACTTCTGCACGCAAATGTGAAAAGGCTCCAGTGTTTCATTCACTATCATTCCTTGTGTTTATTCATGTATTCATTGATTGACATTTCTCTCTCCTTGCCGCCTTTCTGGACGCAAACACCGGGTCAGGTGTGAAGGCACTGGTGCGACTCCTGCTGCCTGAGGTCTGTGATTATTTCGGGACAGAGCAGCAGGTCAGAAAAAAATCCAATAGCTCAGCTTTGGGTGACCTTTAAAAGCGCCCCAGGCCTGCGCTTTCTCAACCAAACCTCTGCTGAGATCCCTCAATGCCATTTTAATACAATCACCACTGCGGACACGTTCTCAAAAGCTTCAAGCTGGCAGTCATTAAACCTCTTTAAAGACACCCAATTTATATTCATGTGAATTGATTAATTATTGCGCTACTTAAAATCCACAATCAGAATCAAAAATACTTGGAAAAGCTATCTACACCCAGCTGTGTTCGCAAGGAGTTTCTGTACGGCTTTAAGCTCCATTACTGTGCAGAGACCGTCTCTGGGCTATATCTCATTTTTAGTATTAGTACACCCTACTGCTTTTTTAAAATTAATGCTGTATATCAGCCGTTCTCAATTCAAAGATCCAAATCTGAATTTGTCAAAGGTCCAGAAAGATTGGTTATAACAAAACTTGATTTTAATAAACATGCCCATACATAAATCAACAATTAATTTTGTTGATTTATGAAATAAATAAAGTGCTTAGCACTGTCGCCTCACAGTAAAAAGGTCGCTGGTTCGAGCCCGGCTGGGTAAGTTGACATTTCTGTGTGGAGTTTGCATGTTCTCCCCGTGTTGGCGTGGGTTTTCTCCGGGTGCTCAGGTTTCCCCCACAGTCCAAACACATGCGCTATAGGTGAATTGGGTAAGCTAAATTGTCCGTATTGTATGTGTGTTAATGGGAGTGTATGGGTGTTTCCTAGTGATGGGTTGCAGCTGGAAGGGCTAGGGTTAGGGGACTCCTGATGAATAAAGGGACTAAGCCGAAAGAAAATGAATGAATGAGTGTTTTTGCATTTCCAATGATACCAAGTGCACAAATGACAATTAATTGAAGTGGTACACTGCAAAAAAAGAAAGGCTTTTCTTACTTAGATTTTTTCTTTTTTTACCTGTTTCTAGTTCAAACATCTAAAAATTCTTAAATCATAGTAGTAAATCCACACCTTAAGTCCCTTGCACACAAGTCATGCTCTTGAAATATGAAATGGGTCTAGATTTAATTCTTTATACAGTAGCGATGCTGTATATTCTTTTAGGCTTTAAAATGACAGTGGGATTAGAGAATACATTCAAATGTGGTTTAGATTGTTTATTTATCAGCCTACTGTAGGCCGATAACATTTGTATAATAATGAGATGTCTAATCTTGTTGCAGTAAGGTGTGGTGTGCCACAAGTCTCAGTCTTGGACCCGTTGCTATTGTCATTATATACAGTTGAAGACTTATTAGCCCTCCTGTGACTTCAGTCATTCATTCATTCATTTTCCTTCGGCTTACTCCCTTTATTCATCAGGGTTTGTCACAGCGGAATGAACCGCCAACTTATCCAGCATATGTTTTATGCAGTGGACGCCCTTCCAGCTGCAATCCAGTACTGGGAAACACCCATACACACTCATTCACACTCATACACTACGGCCAATTTAGTTCATCCAATTCAACTATAGCGCATGTGTTTGGACTTGTGGGGGAAACCGGAGCACCCGGAGGAAACCCACGCCAACACGGGGAGAACATGCAAACTCGAACAGTCCCCAGCCGGGACTCGAACCAGCAACCTTCTTGCTGTGAGGCAACAGTGCTAAGCACTGAGCCACTGTGTCACCCCCCCCCCCCCCTCCTGTGACTTTTTAATACTTTTTCCAACACATTTTCAGTTTTAATAACTAATTTCTTTTTTTTTATTTCAGCCGAATTAGAAGAAATAAGCTTGCTCTGTTAAACAGCATTTGGGAAATATTTGAAAAAGAATTCAAATTTCTCTGGAGGGCTGTTGAAATAATGTTGTCTTCAACTGTAGGTTATATTAAAGTGGATATTGGGTGATTTTATTATAAAACCATGTTATGCGAATTGCAGATTTCAAGAGTTCACACTTAGCTGATGATTGGTAAAAAGCATGTTTGGCACGCTGTCCCAGGAGAAAGCCCTGAGCTCAGCAGATCCTCGAACCTGGGGCTCCCTCCCGTTTGAAGGGTGAGAGGGGAGTTTGAACTCAGGTAGTTTTTGAGAACTCCCCTGGTTTAGTTATGCTTATGACAGATTATAGGGATTGCTATGGAGAGATAAACTGCTGACTGAAGGCACATATAGGATCCTGACTAAGGGCGTACTCTCACTAGGCATGGTTGCCTTGAACCGTGCTGAAGCGCGCTTGTGCCCCCTTTCCTCTCCCCCAACGACCTGCACTCACACTGCATCTTCACTTTCGAGCTGGAGCATGCTTACGTCATCGATGATGCGACTTCAGTTTAACAGAGAGAAGCGCTCTCGCTCAGCACAGTGGACATTGCTTAGTTCTATCGTTTTGTATTATTTTTAGTGGTTTGGGATGCAGTGACACACAGTCAAATATTTTGCGGAACAGATCCACCACTTTTGATGCTCATAAATGATCATAAAAGTCATCGTGCTGCAGGTATTAGGAGGTTTGCTGAAGGTGCAGCTGATGCGCAGCGAGGGGTTTGCATCTTTAATAAACTATGACAGTTCGTGTTCATTGAAAAGTAAGAATGATTAATAAATCCATATGAAACAGTCACTTAAAAGTGGTGTCGCATCTTCAGTTTTGGGCTCAGGCGCGCTTTGCACTCACGCTACAAGCGTACCGCGCCAAAGCCCAACCGAACCGCGCTCTAGCACACCTCTTCCAACCGAGCCAGGGCCGGCCAACTGAACCGCGCCTGGGCCCGATTTGGAGCACTCACACAAACGAGTACACCCTAAGAGCTCATCTATTGTGCCAATTTGGTTTAGTAGTCAATTCCCTTATGTCGCATGTCTTTGGACTGTGGGAGGAAACAGGGGAACCTGGGGGAAACCCACGCAAGCACGGGGAGAACATGTCAATTCCACAGAAACGTCAACAGGACCGGTAAGGACTTGAACCAGTGACATTCTTGCTGTGAGGCAACAGTGCTAACCACTGAGCCGCTGTGCTGCCCTATCTAGGAAAAAGGGGAGGAATAGGGGTGAAAGGGGAGATTCTTCAAGACGACGATAACTGAGGTAAGAAACTCTGGTTATTTATAATGTGTTAGGAATCATCTGATTGGTAAATCATGTGTGTTAGCTAATACAGGACCAGCCGTGGTCAATCATAAGCAAGTGATCCTCTCGAAATTAGATTATAATTAAACCACACTTAAATCTCCTTAAAGCAGATGAAATTTTACAGATAGTAGATATATGAGAAATAGCTATGTTAGAAGTAATCTTTTAGCTATTAACTGCGTTCATATAGCTTCCTACTTAATATCTGACTGTGATTTGTCAGTTGAAAGCCACATTTACAGTATTTACTTCAGCCAATTTAAGAGTAATACAGTATTTGTGTCTATCAGAGCAGAGCATTCAAAACGGCAATGCAGAATTAACCAATATATCAAACTTTAAAAAAAGCAATATCAAAGATTTTTCTTTGAGGGTTAGTGCTTATTCGACATTAGTAATCCATTAAACATACCATGAGTCATCAACTTTTATGGGTCAGCATTTGTAGGAAGAAAAAAAAAAACACATTACCATTTTCTTCAAAAGAATTTCAAGCGTGGGAACTGGATCTCTTTTCTGACTCAATCAGAAGTGTTGCGAGGGCATCATTTCTGTAGCAGGATATTGAGAGAAAGGGATTTGACACTTTATGCATCAAAAAGATTATTTTCTTTGAGGGCACACAGAAAAAACATAGTAATTATGCTGGAGTATCTTCAAAATTGGAAAAAAAACGAAGAAAAATAAGTGTTTGTTTTGTTATGTATTCAAATAATAAAAATTTTAAAAAGTATTTATTTATGATTATTTATTTATTGGGCGGCACGGTGGCTGAGTGGTTAGCACTGTCGCCTCACAGCAGGAAGGTCGCTGATTCGAGTCGCGACTGGGTGAGTTGGCATTTCTGTGTGGAGTTTGCATGTTCTCCCTGTGTTGGCGTGGGTTTCCTCCGGGTTCCCCAGTCCAAACACAAGCACTATAGGGGAATTGAATAAACTAAATTGGCCGTAGTGTATGTGTGTGAAAGAGTGTGTATGGGTGTTTCCCAGTGTTGGGTTGCGACTGGAAGGGCATCCGTTGCGTAAAACATATGCTGGATAAGTTGGCGGTTCATTCCGCTGTGGCGACCCCTGATTAATAAAGGGACTAAGCCAAAAAGAAAATTAATGAATGAATGAATTTATTTATGATTGTTTATTTATTGGGCAGCACGGTGGCTCAGTGGTTAGCACTGTCGCCTCACAGCAAGAAGGTCGCTGGTTTGAGTCCCGGCTGGGCCAGTTGGCATTTCTGTGTGGAGTTTGCATGTTCTCCCTGTGTTGGCGTGGGTTTCCTCCGGGTGCTCCGGTTTCCCCGACAGTCCAAACACATGCGCTAAATTGCTATATTGCCAATAGCTATATTGGATGAACTAAATTGGCGGCAGTCTATGAGTGTGCATGTGAGAGTGTATGGGTGTTTCCCACTACTGGTTTGCAGCTGGAAAGGCATCCGCTGTGTAAAACATATGCTTGATAAGTCGGCGGTCCATTCCGCTGTGGCGACCCCTGATGAATAAAGGGACTAAGCCGAAGGAAAATGAATGAATGTTTATTTATTGCGCACAACATTTTATTATTAAAACGTGTCATACATTGATAACTATTAATGAAAATGAATTATTAATCAAGCAAAAAAAAAATTTAAATAACAAAATATTTCATATAGCCTAAGCAGGGCTGGGAAAGATCAGACGAAACCAGATGTGAGTTTTGTCGCCGCCAGTTGTTTGGTGTTGTCTTGGTGTATACCGTCCTTAAAGGGGTCCTATTATTCCCCTTTTTACAAGATGTAAAATAAGTCTCTGATGTCCCTAGAGTGTGTGTGTGCGTGACGTTTCAGCTCAAAATACCACACAGATAATGTTTTCTAACTCTCTGAAACTGCCCCTTTTATGCTTTTATAACAATCATGCTGTTTTGGTGACTGTCGCTTTAAATTCAAATGAGATTGTGCTCTTTTTCAGAAGTGGGCGGAGCTACTAATGCCTGTCTGTCAGCATAGTGGCAGATTCAAAATCAAGACTAACGTCCTATGCTAATGAGGGAGAGATGGTCACTAGTGGGCAGGGCTTTCCCCCTCTGATGACACGTACAAAGGGAGAATGTCAATCAAAGTGTTTCTGCAGACTGTTTCTGTCTGATTATAAAAAAGAGAATCAATACACTTTTACCATTAGAAGCTGCTTATATTCACAAACTGTTGCCAAACAACTGTGTTTAAACCCCTTATTAAAGTGATTTTTGCATACATATACATGCATATAGCTGTTGCAGCTCACAGGAAGCAGGAGATACATCTGCGGTCAGCTGGTTTAATGTGGTGTCAGTCACAGCATGAGCTCATGTTTGTCCTGTTCTTCTTCTCTCCGCTTCCTGAGATATTAATGCATGCCTGTCTCTGTATGATTTGCTCTCATCTGTGACAAACAACAACACACCACTACAACACCAAGAGTAACACAGAGAGTTCAGACTCTAAATTATGATTAACAATGCAAAACAATAGAGATGTACTAACAGGGGTACCGCTAGCAATTTTGGGACCTATGGAAAGAAATGATTGAGGATCCCTAAGGTACTATTATTAAAAGACCACCAGTGCATGGGTAATGTTGTTTTACAGTTTACAAGTACGATGCTAATGATCTAATCCAATTCAATAATGCATGCTAAGCTAAGCTAAAAGTGCCCCTGCTAGACCTGGAGATTGGCTGAATGAATTCAAAAATGGTAAAACTTAACTGTTTAACTGTAGGGGAGATGTAAAATAAGCCTATTTCTGGAAAAAGTGCTCCTTTAAGTGCACTCAGTGCTCAAATTCACTTGTTTTCATTCACTCATTTTTAATTTCAAAGCTACCCTTACAAAAAATTACTGCAGTTTTTTTTTTAAAGAATACTCCAGTTATAGTTAACTTCTGAAAAGTTTTTGGACACGAAAAAACTGTGTGATTTAAGTACAGTCGTGGCCAAAAGTTTTGAGAATGACAAATATTAGTTTTCACAAAGTTTGCTGCTAAACTGCTTTTAGATCTTTGTTTCAGTTGTTTCTGTGATGTACTGAAATATAATTACAAGCACTTTATACGTTTCAAAGGCTTTTATCCACAATTACATGACATTTATGCAAAGAGTCAGTATTTGAAGTGTTGGCCCTTCTTTTTCAGGACCTCTGCAATTCGACTGGGCATGCTCTCAATCAACTTCTGGGCCAAATCCTGACTGATAGCAACCCATTCTTTCATAATCACTTCTTGGAGTTTTGTCAGAATTAGTGGGTTTTTGTTTGTCCACCCGCCTCTTGAGGATTGACCACAAGTTCTCAATGGGATTAAGATCTGGGCAGTTTCCAGGCCTTGGACCCAAAATTTCAATGTTTTGGTCCTCAAGCCACTTAGATATCACTTTTTCCTTATGGCACGGTGCTCCATCGTGCTGGAAAATGCATTGTTCTTCACCAAACTGTTGTTGGATTGTTGGAAGAAGTTGCTGTAGGAGGGTGTTTTGGTACCATTCTTTATTCATGGCTGTGTTTTGGGGCAAAATTGTGAGTGAGCCCACTCCCTTGGATGAGAAGCAACCCCACACATGAATGGTCTCAGGATGCTTTACTGTTGGCATGACACAGGACTGATGGTAGCGCTCACCTTTTCTTCTCCGGACAAGCCTTTTTCCAGATGCCCCAAACAATCGGAAAGGGGCTTCATCGGAGAATATGACTTTGCCCCAGTCCTCAGCAGTCCATTCACCATACTTTTTGCAGAAGATCAATCTGTCCCTGATGTTTTTTTTGGAGAGAAGTGGCTTCTTTGCTGCCCTTCTTGACACCAGGCCATCTTCCAAAAGTCTTCACCTCACTGTGCGTGCAGATGCGCTCACACCTGCCTGCTGCCATTCCTGAGCAAGCTCTGCACTGGTGGCACTCCGATCCCGCAGCTGAATCCTCTTTAGGAGACGATCCTGGCGCTTGCTGGACTTTCTTGGACACCCTGAAGCCTTCTTAACAAGAGTTGAACCTCTTTCCTTGAAGTTCTTGATGATCCTATAAATTGTTGATTTAGGTGCAATCTCAGTAGCCACAATATCCTTGCCTGTGAAGCCATTTTTATGCAACGCAATGATGGCTGCACGCGTTTCTTTGCAGGTCACCATGGTTAACAATGGAAGAACAATGATTTCAAGCATCACCCTCCTTTTAACAAGTCAAGTCTGCCATTCTAACCCAATCAGCCTGACATAATGATCTCCAGCCTTGTGCTCGTCAACATTCTCACCTGAGTTAACAAGACGATTACTGAAATGATCCCAGCAGGTCCTTTAATGACAGCAATTAAAACGCAGTGGAAAGTGTTTTTCAGGATTAAGTTAATTTTCATTGCAAAGAAGGACTATGCAGTTCATCTGATCACTCTTCATAACATTCTGGAGTATATGCAAATTGCTATTATAAAAACTATAAAAAGCAGCAACTTTTCCAATTTCCAATATTTATGTAATTCTCAAAACTTTTGGCCATGACTGTATATTGCAGTATTACTGCAATACAACAACAATACAAACCAACTGCAGTACATCTACTGCAATACAACTAAAGTACTACTACAGTACAAATGCAGTACAACTACTACTTTTCCTGCTCGGTGGACATTCATTCATTCATTCATTTTCTTTTCGGCTTAGTCCCTTTATTAATCTGGG
Organism: Danio jaintianensis; assembly: GCA_903798115.1. Lineage (NCBI taxonomy): Eukaryota > Metazoa > Chordata > Actinopteri > Cypriniformes > Danionidae > Danio > Danio jaintianensis. The sequence continues at coordinate 4,135,778 of CAIGQV010019158.1, read as the reverse complement.
GTCGCCACAGCGGAATGAACCGCCAACTTATCCAGCATATGTTTTACGCAGCGGATGCCCTTCCAGCTGCAACCCACTGGGAAACATCCATACACACACTCATTCACACACATACACTACGGACAATTTATCCAACCCAATTCACCTATACCACATGTTTTTGGACTTGTGGGGGAAACCGGAGCACCCGGAGGAAACCCACACGAACACGGGGAGAACATGCAAACTCCACACAGAAACGCCAACTGACCCAGCCGAGGCTCGAACCAGCGACCTTCTTGCTGTGAGGCGAACGTGCTACCCACTGCGGCTCGGTGGACAATGGTTTCCAAATGAGGTTTCAGTACTTCAGTTGTATTGCTGAAGTACTACCACAATATATTGTACTGCACTTTTCAGAAGTGTAACCAACTACAGAAATACATCTACAATGCTGCAATACATAATAAAACTAAAGTGCACTTTTAATGCTTATGTACCCAAGTGCAATAAATTATAAACCATATCACTATGTTGCCCCTCTCAGTTTATTTAATGTTACTTCAGTTGTACTGCAGATTTTATTGCTGTTGAACTTTATTGGATTATAGTTGAACTGTGTTTATACCTCATTATACTGTAATTTTGCAGTTGTATTGAATTTTGCAATACAGTTATCCTTGTGTGGTGAGAGGGCGGGGCCGAGAGCCGTGGGAACGGGATGAGGCCGGCGCGTAAGTGGATACACCTGTGGTGCACACCGGCCTCGAATCCCACGGAAGGAGGCTGCCGTCAAACTGAAAGTAAAAGTAACACATAAGTGTCCAGGCCTGGACCTCTCTCAGCTTCCTCTGCCATCGTTCCTCCTCTTATAGTCCAGAGCTCCTTCCGTGGGATTCAAGGCCGGTGTGCGCCACAGGTGTATCCACTTATGCGCCGGCCTCATCCCGTTCCCACGGCTCTCGGCCCCAACCCTCTCACCACACCTTGTATATAGACTACTGCTCTTGTACTGTTCAGTTCACTGCAGTTATTTTTTTATTATTCGTTTTTGCAAATAAACTCTTAAAATTCTAATTAGAATATTACTTGAATCCAGAAAACATCCCTGAAAAATGTACAAAATATTCTTGGAAGATGTTGAAGAACAAAACCCCGGAAAACAAGTGCAGTACAGTTCTTACCACACCATTGGCATATTAGACTACAGCAGCACAAGTGCAGTAAAGACGGAGTTTACTTGTTTTTACTCCAGTTTACTGCAACTTATACTGCTGTTGAACTTTATTGTACTGTATCTGAACTGTGTTTATACTTCATTGTATTGCAATTTTGCAATTGTACTTAATTTTACTGCAGTTATACTTCTATATATTGCTGTTGTACTGCAGTTTTACTTCAGTTTACTGCAGTTATTTTTTGTAAGGATATAGCTTTACTGCAGTACTATTACTACAATATTACTACAGCAAAACCATGGTTTTCGCCAAGAAAAACATAGTCACTACAGTCATGGTTACAACAATGTTATCATAATACAACTACAATATTACTATAGTAAAACCAAAATTACTATAGTAAAACCATGGCCTCAAAACCATTTAAAGACTTCAATGGGAGTAAGTAAGGATTAGCTTAATCTTTAGGCTAGTTTATGATTATGCAGAGATATGCAGCATGACATATCTTCTTTGCTTTAATCTCAGAATAATCCCTTAGTTTGATTTATAAGTGGACAACCCATCTTAACACGAGCTATCAGTGTCTTCTTGTGTCTTCACTGTGAAATGATTTGATCATTGCATGCAGAGCTCGGAATAAACATCCTTTCTTTTTGGCCATTTCAGAGATTTGCAGCCAGAACACCATAAAATCACCTGCAGCTGAACCAATTTTAGCTCCCATTTGCCGAAGTCCATTGAGCAGCGAGTGAGAAAATTACCCGGGCCAGTTATGAATTTCATATCTGTTTATGAGGATTGTTTGGTTTGGAACGACAAGGAAACAAACTCATTTACTCTTGTTATAGAAGCATGTAGGCCACATTTTCTTCTTTTTGGTTTGAAGAACCGTGTGAATTATTTGTGATAAATCAATACGAGCTCAGACGGTGATGGATTAAGACTGATGTTTCCGTCAGACTGGTTTTGAGATTTAGAAGGCTAGGACATCCAAACACTGGAGACAGGAAGTAGAAAATAGACAGTCTGGAAATAGTTTGTGTTTTCCTGAATCGATTGGCCAAATTTCCTTGTTTTACATCAGCAGGTGTGTGTGTGTTTGTTTGTGTGTGTGTGTGTGTGTGTGTGTGTGTGTGTGTGTGTGTGTATATGTGTGTTTGCGTCCTTGTTTTCAGACTGCACAAGAGTGTGGCCTAGATATACCCTTAGGAAAATTAACCATGGTTTTACTATAGTATCCATAGTTAAACTATATTTTTTGTAGTAAAACCAGAGTAACCACAACACAAACTATAATTTTACTATGGTTTTTGTAGTGAAACCATAGTAACCACAAAATGAACTTATTATAGTTCTACTATTTAACAGACTCGAACCTTTGAGTCTCACTAAGCGAGATGAACAAATCTTTTTTCGAGTCATTTCATTCAATTTGCCAAAATATCATTAAAATGTTATGAGTTAGATGTTATAAACACATCTACAACTAGCGGAAACACTGTTGACACTATAAACAATTCATAACTAGAATGCTATAAGGACGAGAAAATAATCATTCATTGTTTACTTGTCTATGATTAATTAGCTCAGCTCAAGTCTTCAAGTTTGAGTCGTTCGTTCACCTGACACAGACAGTCCCTTATAAGCTTAACCAGTGCATAGAGTCTGAGCCAAAAAGAGCCATGGTTAGTTCACCTTTCCAGTTGTCATTGTTCGTTCATCATGGGACAGCATGTAAAGAGATGAATGACTCAAACCTGAAGACTCGAGAAATGAACGGATCAAATCTTTTTCCAGCTATGACTGTATATGATTGGCTTCTGTCTTTCACCTGATGAACGAACGATCAAACCTGAGGACTCGAGAGATGAATGAATGAAATGTTTTGGCTTCGGTCTTTCACGTTATAAACGAATGACTCAAACCCAAGGACTCTAGAAATGAATGGATCATATCTTTTTTCGGCTCTGACTGTATATGATTGGCTTCTCTCTTTCACATGAGGAATCAATAACTCAAACCCGAGAACTTGACAAATAACTGAATCAAATCTTTTAGCGTCTCTCTTTCATGTGATGAACGAATGACTCAATCCCAATAGGTGACTCAAAAAAGAAACTAATCTTCTCCTCTACCTGCACAATGTCCGCATGCGCAAATCATTCCCTGAGAGGACTCATTTTTCTTGAGTCACATAAAAGATTCGTTCAAAATATACGAATCGTTCAAGAGCAACTCATCATTAGTTTTGTGACAAGGGTGATTAAATTATGACAGAACTTTCATTTTTGGGTGAACTATCCCTTTAAAAGTTGCCCGACTTCTGTTCAAAACAGTTTTCTTTGTCTGCACTGAAAGAAAGAATCAGTCAGGCAATTATTCATTCATTTTCGGCTTAGTCCCTTTATTAATCTAGGGTCGCCACAGCGGGATGAACCGCCAACTTATCCAGCATATGTTTTACGCAGCGGATGCCCTTCCAGCTGCAACCCATCACTGGGAAACATCCACACACACTCATTCACAAACATACACTACGGACAATTTAGCCTACCCAATTCCCCTAAAGCACATGTGTTTGGACTTGTGGGGGAAACCGGAGCACCCGGAGGAAAGCCACGCCAACACAGGGAGAACATGCAAACTCTACACAGAAATGCCAACTGACCCAGTCGAGGCTCGAACCAGTGACCTTCTTGCTGTGAGGCAATCGTGCTACCCACTGCGCCACCGTGACGCCCTCGTCAGGCAATTAATGATATGACAAAACAATTAATTAAGTACAGAAAAAAAAATCTATTTGATCACTGGGGCATGTATAATCAACTGATATGGGAAGACATCATAACAAAATATTAAACAAACACTCATTTTCAGAGAATGCAGGAGACAAACCGAACAAGAATACAGCAATAAATCACCAATAAGGGACGTTTCATTTGGAGAAGCTTCACAATGGTAAATTGGACTGTTGTGCTTTTTGCGTGAGGGTTCAGCCCAGCTGATCAAATACACAGAGGGAACTCAACAATAACAACAAGACAACCCATAATCCTTTGCTTCAGAATAATCTGTGGGACGACAAAAGAATACATTACAAATGCAAATCAAAACGCTGTCTGTTTACCAAGATGCTGCTTTGTATTGTTGTCTAAAAAGACGAATAAAAAAAAAAATGTAGAAATTTTATTATTCGCTGTACTTTGCCTCATTGTATTTGCCTCACTGTTGAATCAGGCAGTAATTATATCAGTTCCTGCGCTGAGACAGACACGTTTCACACACGAGTCAGTCATAAAAGCACATCTGCAGCATTGCTAAAAACTGATCGTTACATTCCCGCAATTTCACATCAAAAAGCAGCTTTATAACGGCCATATTCACAGAAATAACAGCAATTACAAAGAACAGCAATCACTCTAAAAGAGAAAGAACAAAGGGGGTAAAAAAACAGGGTGAAAGTCATTATTTACTTACTGTACCTTCATGTTGTTCCAATCCTGCATGTCTTTCACCGCGTTATTCTGTGCAACACAAAGATACCTGCTCTTTCTCTACGATAATAATACAGTGGCATCTCAAGCTCAAAAAGCACCATAAAAGTGTTTCATATGCTTCTTCTGACGTCATAATTAAGTAATGAAATAGCTGAAATTGTAATTATTGTATGGACAATCTCTCAAAACCGATTTGAAATAACAAACTCAAAGAAGTAGGGAATTTAAACAACACTTTTTAACAGAAAACATTAGATTTTATTATTATTATTTTGTTTTATTTTGGGCATTTTGCCCATTAATTTATATGAGTACTGCATTTTAGAGTCTGAAAATGCAAACAATTGAAAATGTACTGATGATGCACAAATTAAAAATCTCAGGTGCAGCAGCACATTTTCATAATGACCATAAAGCAAACATAGGCCAAAAACGAGCAGAGCTGATGATGATAAGGTGTGCGTATAATCTGCTGACAACCCAGGTACCAAAAGGATAAAAACATACTTTTTTTGGCTGTTAAATAATAGTATACAGTGCATCCGGAAAGTATTCATAGCGCTTCACTTTTTCCAAATTTTTTTATGTTACAGCCTTATTCCAAAATGGATTAAATTCATTTATTTCCTCAACATTCTACACACAATACCCCATAATGTACACCGTCGCTTCCCATCCAATCTGATAGAGCTTGAGAGGTTCTGCAAAGAGGAATAGACAAAAATCCCCAAAGACAGGTGTGCCAACCTTGTGGCATCAAATTAAAAAAGACATGAGGCTGTAATTGCTGCCAAAGGTGCATCAACAAACTATTGAGCAAAGGCTGTGAACACTTATGTACATCAGATTTTTCAGGTTTTTTATTTTTAATAAATTTGCAACAATCTTTTTCCACATTTTCATTATGGGGTATTGTGTGTAGAATTTTGAGGAAATAAATGAATTTAATCCATTTTGGAATAAGGCTGTAACATAAAAAATGTGGAAAAAGTAAAGCGCTATGACTATGTAAACAAATTACAGAAGCATTAGTAAATCATGTGTGGTTTATTTTAAATACGCTCCTCTTGTAAATGTTGTCTCTGAAAGGGAAACTCATAAAAATGCATTTGCTGATTACACCTGGTCACTTCATGCATTTTTGTCTGATGCGATAGTAATCCGCCCCCTGAAATGCATTCTAGATGGATATAAATTCAATCGCTGAAACCACTTCAGGAGGTGGTCTGGGACGCAGTCCAGATGAAAGTGGACAGGTCTAAATGCATCTGGTTCTTAAAACCCAAAATGTAAAATAAATAAACTTGTGAGAGTGTGTTATAAGCTATGGGTCACCAGCACCAATGCAACACTCAGAGCTAACAGACAGTTTGTTTCGATTATTTATTTCTTTTTTTGGTTTTGTTTTATTTTTGACCAGTCGTTATTTATAAAAAGGTAAAATTAGAATGTTAAATTAATATGACATGACCGAGAAGCATTATTCCATGCAGAGCATCTCTTTTTCTCAGGCTGAAGCTGGACTCGGTTATCTCAAGGTGTGGCTCCAAACATGCCTGGTCAGCGATTGCCTGTCGGAACCAATTCAGCAGGAAGACAGTAGGCCAACTGAAGCGTTTTTAGAGTCTTCTGGGCCATATGCCGGCAGCTAGCTCTCTGCAACTCTCACATGGTTGCCCACTGAAGCTAAGCAGGGCTGCGCACGGTCAGTACCTGGATGGGAGACCACATGGGAAAGCTAGGTTGCTGCCGGAAGTGGTGTTAGTGAGACCAGCTGGGGGCGCTCAACCTGTGGTCTGTGTGGGCCCTAACGCCCCAGTACATTGATGGGGACTCTATACTGCTCAGTTTCGGATGAGACGTTAAACCGAGGTCCTGACTCTCTGTGGTCATTAAAAATCCCAGGATGTCCTTCGAAAAAGAGTAGGGGTTTAACCCCGGCATCCTGGCCAAATTTGCCCACTGGCCTCTGTCCATCATGGCCTCCTAACCATCCCCATATCATAATTGGCGTCATCACTCTGTCCAATCAGCTGGTGTGTGGTGTGCGGCCTGGCGCAATATGGCTGCCGTCGCATCATCCAGGTGGATGCTGCACAGTGGTGGTGGATGAGGAGATTCCCCCAATGTGTAAAGCGCTTTGAGTGTATAGAAAAGCGCTATATAAATGTAAGGAATTATTATTATTATTATATGACAACCATAGCCAAGCTCACCATTCAGATTACTTAAAATCCCCAGATGAGCACGGCATACCAGCTTGCATGTTCATGGTTCGAACCCTGACTGCATTTTAATGTAATATGTTTGCAGCTGCTGGTTTTTCTTGCCGATCGACAATTTTGGTCTTTGTTGCAAGAGAAATGCATGTTGGTCAGTACAGAAAGGCTCACCTGGACCTAGTTTCCAAACCCACATTCTTCGCAACACATTACGCTGACTCCTTTTACTTAGGGATGAGACACCATTTGGTTGTTGATATTATCACTTAAGCTAGAGTCCCATCTACAATGCACACCTATGCATTGTGTAGAGTTTAATTAAATGGTGTGCTTCACACCAAGAGGACCCCCAAAGTTGCCCGATCAGTACTGTGCTATCCTTCTATCAAGTTTAGTTGAAACAGACACTGCATCCCAAATGGCACAGTATACACTATGCACTTATACCAACCCAGGCTCATTCTGATTATGTAGCCCTATATACATTTCTGGAGAGAGCAAAATATGTCCCATGAGCTTTGTTTTTTTTGCAGTTTTTGTTTTCGCGAATCCACCAGAGGCCGCTGTCGACTGATTATCTACTGACTAAATGACTGACTGACCAATCGACTGCTTTCTGGAACCGTTCGTCACTGGACTCGAACCCCGTTGTCACATCAACTCTGCTCTGCATCTCAAGTCCGCCGACGTACATGTCTAGCTACCGGACAAACTGGTAACAGCGAAAAAGCCGTCCATACAAAGGTAAGCGGTCAGCTGGTAAGCGAGAAAAGGAACGGCGTCATACTGCCCCGTAGCGTTCGTTTTAAAGATGAAATGCAGCCATACGTAGCTCTGGTTACATAATTCATCTCCACTTAAGTATCGCTTAATGGCTAAGTTATATAAAGCTTAAAGCATCAGAATCAGTACTCGGTATCGGTCGATCACCATGACAAGGAATCGGTACTCGGTATCGGCTGCAAATCATCCCTAGTTGTAATGTGTAAAGCAGCTGTGGTGCTTTCCATAGATACCCCATTGACCATGGCCGACTGATAGGAAACCTCTCGGTTATATATGTAACCCTCATTCTCTGAAGGAGGGAACTAAGACATTATATCCCCACCTGTCAGTAGGCATAAAATATCCATTCTCTCCTTCAGGGAACTAGGCTTACATGCATGACCAAGACAATTGATTTTATTATTGATGTTAGAATTAATGTAGGTTTTATACATCATTGATTACAAATATTTTTTTTTACAGCAAGGCATCTGACACTGAATATGCCATTGTGCTAAGTGATCCTGCCACATTTGGTGACAGTAATGTATTCTAATCATAATCTCCCAGAGATGATTAGGAACATCATTCTGACCTACTACAACAATTTTGTTTCAAGAGTCTCCTCAGGATCACTAACATCTGCCTGGCTTTGATTGGAGAAGGGCATAATTATTGGGTATACAGTTATATCTCAGTGCTTCTCTTCTCGTTGGCCATTAACATGATTGCCAAACCATCTGAGGAGGAATGTAGAGGCTCCAAGTATAGATCTGGCACTCATGGACAATCAAAGAGGCACTTTCCAGATGACCCTTAGAAGGGCAAGAAGAACTAAATTCATTCCATAGATAAGAATGAGGTTTTTCTTTTAATCAGCTAAGTCCAGGTCTATAGTCCTAAAGATGGGAAGAGTGACTGACCAGTGGCACTTTACCCTGGGAGGGATTCTAACAATGACAGAAAGACATGGTTAAGAGTCTAGACAAGAGTTCCCTGAAGGATACTGCTACACTTCAACAAAGCATGAGAAACCTTACTGCCTGGTTCAGTACAATTGGAAAATCTGTGGTTCTAGGAAAGTTCAATGCCTGGATGTACCAACATGCCAAACTCTGGCCCCTGATACTGTACAAGGTATCAGTGACAACTTTAAAGATGTTTAGGGCTCATTTAATCTTTTAAGCAGCATTGCTCATTATGGGAAAAAAATACATGCATCTGACTCCCCCATCAGTGGACTAGTACAGAAGTTAGGACAGGACAGCAAGACTCTGTATATGTACATCAGTGTGCCATCTGCATCAGAGGAGGGCCCCTTGGAGCACATTCTCGGTTGCACTTTGGAGCTTTTGGCGGAATGCTTGTGTCATCATGACCAAGTTATGAAGTCTTTGGTGGTCACAATCAACACATCAATCCTTGGTAGTAAGAAGTAGCATGCTCTAAAAGGAAATTAATATACAAGAGACACAGTGACACAGTCCAGGTCAACCTAGGATTCAGTTCAAATTTCCAGAAAACATTGCAATCACACTGCTCTGCTCAGACGTGTTAAGTTGTTTTGTTAGAACAAAGGTCCAGGTAAAAAAAAAAAAAAAAACTAAGTGTGAGCTCTGAATGATTAAATATGAAATTGCTCAACCTGAAATCACAAGAATCCTGCAGTATGTGTCCAAACCTTTTGTTGGCTTTGAGGCCTCATGCATTTTAGACCAAATTATGAAGAACCACTCAGTGAGCAAGACTTTCAGAATGAAGGAAACCCATGCCTACATTAACTGTGCAGGTAATCTCCAAGTAAATATGCCACTTGACAGTTCAATTCTCAGGACATTATCAGGCTGATATCCAGATGCACAAGGAAGTCATCAGACTCTTACTCATCTCTCAAAGTCCCAAAACATGTTTCAATCTGTAAAGCTTTTGAGATGATTTTCATTGCAGGTTTGTGCTATTGCCAAGTCAAGTGCCTGTGTTTTTTTTTTTACCTTGCATGCATGAGTAGCAAAAATTTGTATGAACCCTGTCATTTGTGACTCAAAGGGCAAACAGTGTTGCTATACAGAATTCTAGGACAACGGGAGGGTTAAAGTAAGTAAATGGAGTCAGAATTAAGGTTTCTGCAACTCATTTTATAATATTCCAAGTCAAACTAATTCCTATTTTTACTCCTCAATCACATTAAGTGGCACATAATCACACACGTCGCCTGGTGTTACTGATTAATGATCATTAAGGAGGGTTAAAGTACCAAACTGCAATTAACTTCCATTCATTTGAAGCTGTGTCCATCAAGAGCTCTCAGGGGAGACAAACATCTGTTCCCATCACACAGACCTGAGCAATAGAGCTCTGAGATGCAGGAAAACTGTGTAGAACTCAATATTTGAAAATACGGTTGAAAATTTCCAGACAGAAACAATGCGGTCGAACAAGTGGCTCGCAATTCTGGTCCTGGTGCATTTCTATAAGCATTAAGCTAAGATTAAAAGGCATCACAAAAATTGTGGGACCAAGTAACAAGAAAGGACACAAGTAAGTCTCGAGTCTTTTCCAGAGTCAAGACAGGCAAGTTCAAATCAAATCCAGAGTCAACAAATTTCAGTTTCAGGTCATCAAGTTATCAGACTTTAGCTTCAAGTTATTAAACTTAAGCTTCAGGTCGTCAAGTCATCAAACTTTATCTTCAAGTCATCAAAATTTATCTTTAAGTTGTCAACAAGTCTTCAAACTTTAGCTTCAAGTCGTCAAGTAATCAAACGTTATCTTTAAGTTGTCAACAAGTCTTCAAACTTTAGCTTCAAGTCGTCAAGTAATCAAACATTATCTTTAAGTTTTCAACAAGTCATCAAACTTTAGCTTCAAGTCGTCAACAAGTCTTCAAACTTTAGCTTCAAGTCATCAAGTAATCAAACTTTATCTTTAAGTCGTCAACAAGTCATCAGACTTTATCTTTTAGTCGTCAACACGTCTTCAAACTTTAGCTTCAAGTCATCCAACTTTAGCTTCAAGTCTTCAACAAGTCACCAAACTT
>CAIGQV010019158.1:4110850-4125087 GCA_903798115.1 Danio jaintianensis | reverse complement strand
CAAACTTTATCTTCAGGTCATCAACAAGTCATCCAACTTTAGCTTCAGGTGTTCAACAAGTCATCCAACTTTAGCTTCAAGTTGTCAACAAGTCTTTAAACTTTAGCTTCAAGTCATCAAACTTTATATTCAGGTCATCCAACTTTAGCTTCAAGTCTTCAACAAGTCACTAAACTTTATCTTCAGGTCATCAACAAGTCATCAAACTTTAGCTTCAAGTCGTCAAAAAGTCTTCAAACTTTAGCTTCAAGTCATCAAGTAATCAAACTTAATCTTTAAGTCGTCAACAAGTCATCAAACTTTATCTTCAGGTGTTCAACAAGTCATCAAACTTTAGCTTCAAGTTGTCAATAAGTCTTCAAACTTTATATTCAGGTCATCCAACTTTAGCTTCAAGTCTTCAACAAGTCACTAAACTTTATCTTTAAGTCATCAACAAGTCTTCAAACTTTAGCTTCAAGTCGTCAAGTAATCAAACGTTAAAATATTCCGTTAAAATATATAATAATGCGCTGAGATGCATTTATGATCACAGATCAGACGCTTGAAGTGACCCCAGTGTAAACAGGCCCATAGACAACTTTTATAAAAGTGTAACAGTGATTTTATTCTGTTTTGCATCTCGACGGCCCGTCTCCATCAGCTTTGATTATAGAGAATTTTTGATTATCTGATCAGTTTTGATTTAAACTCTCTAGTGTGTAACCACCCTTAAATGTTTGCCTGCATCCAATATCATGTTTACATTGATTATGAGTCCTGAAGTCTAAATGATCTCCATTCAAGAAAGCGTGTGACAGAGACAGAAATCGAATTGTGCAGAACATTAACCTTCTTCATTTGCCTCAAGACCAGCTCATCCTGAACACTGGCTTCATTACCTCGGATCATTCACACTCAACTCCTAAGGCTGACTTGATCGAATTTCTGGGGATGCAAGAGCAAAATAAATGACACAGGGTGCCAAAAATATTGCACACTATAAAACACAATATTAAACAATATCTTCGCATCTATAGCTGTTTATCTTTACGCACTTTATGTTCTGTTGGTGGACAGTAAGAAAGTATTTTTGCTTCATTACTGTACATAAACCCGCAGTCTGTAACTGTTTAGGTTAAAAGTATCTGAAAGGAATATTTGAGCAAGTACATAACGAACTAGTGTTCAACTATGTCCTTACCTTAGCCTGATTCACAACAGTAAGCATGTAATAATGTTTTATAACTCGAATGGTACTGGTAGGTTTTCTATGGAAATTAGAGCATGCCGCTGTTCACCATTGTGTCATTACTTCACATCTGTAAACATAAAGGAGTCCTGCTATAATCACGTACAAGGAGGTGAGGATAGAGGGTCATTGACAGCCGTTTATCACATCAGCTTGAAAAAATTTTGGATTGTAATGCAAAAAGGTCAAAACGACAATCATCGGTAACTGGAAATTCATCAGTTGTTAGGACAAAAAAATATGGACTATGGAGAGGCTACAGAATAAAAGAGGATGCAGCCAGGCCTTTGCAAAAAACGAAAATTAACATCGGCAGGGCTTTTTTTTAAATGTATTTTTTAAGTGGTTAATCTGTATTTTGAAGGGTTGTAAAATTGACACAGAGAGAGTTTTTTTTCCTGCTGTACAGTTAAGTTAATACACAACAATATAATACGACAATTTCCGAACAAAGTATAACAATAATTTGCAAAGTGTGATGTGATGTAAGCTAACTACCTTATATTTACTTGAATTTAATCACCATTTTTTGAATCTTTTCACAATAATTATTGTCTCAAAGCAGCATTACAACAGGGGCACATTATTGCATTACAATGATATTAGGAAAAGATAAGGTTATTAGTTACCATAACTTTATTAGTTACTAATAACTTTAAGGGGCTGCACAGTGGCACAGTGGGTAGCACGTTCGCCTCACAGCAAGAAGGTCGCTGGTTCAAGCCTCGGCTGGGTCAGTTGGCGTTTCTGTGTGGAGTTTGCATGTTCTCCCTGTGTTTGCGTGGGCTTCCTCCGGATGCTCCGGTTTCCCCCACAAGTCCAAAGACATGTGGTATAGGGGAATTGGGTAAGCTAAATTGTCCATAGTGTGTATGTGTGTGAATGAGTGTGTATTGATGTTTCCCAGTGATGGGTTGCAGCTGGAAGGGCATTTGCAAAACATATGCTAGATAAGTTGGCGGTTGATTCCGCTGTGGCGACCCCAGATTATTAAAGGGACTAAGCCGAAAAGAAAATGAATGAATAATAACTTTAGCTAATGAACTAGTAACTAATAGCTTTTAACAGTTAAAGTTATTATATATAAACACAGTTAACCTGCAGTTATATAGTACATAGGTGATGTCTATGTGTACATGTTCAATGAAGTGTATTTGTGTATTAATGTGTTGTCCTCGAAGTCCTCGATAATTGGCATCATCTCTTCATATGTCTTGGATCCCATCGATGACGCTGCACAATCTCTTAGAGGTCTCTGGATGGGCATCCAAATAGATAACAAAAAAAGAGCTTAGCAAAGCCTACAGCGAACAAAGTTTGGGGACTACAAAAAAATACATCCGGGCTAGTGAGATCACAAGGGCTTCTGGTTACACGAATTTACCACACGCACACACCCTGCGCAGCGAAGGGGCGTGGCCAGGGGCGCTGTAATATTACAGCAGAGAAAGCTAAAATGCCGTCCAATAACTGCTATTTCCACAGAGCTTCTTCTGTTTCTGTATTTGGGCTTCCAAAGGACACAACACCAAGACAGAAGTGCTTACAGTTTAATTTTAATTATGTTTCAGAGAATTATAAATATATATATAGCTAGCATTTGACAAAGGAGAGCTTCCAGAATCTTTCCCAGTTCAGTGCTGGATTCGGCTAAAACTCCTCAAAGGAGCAGCTCCAACAAGCAGAAGCTGTGGATTGTGAGCCACAACCTGTAAGTATTTTTATTTGTTAAAACTGATCTATGACATGCACAGTGTCTAGCGTTAACGGTATGTTGTAGCAAGGATGTAAACAAAAGGGAAATGCTGTTTAGCACCGCTAACAATTTAGCTACAAATTCATATTTATCAGTATTTATTTATCATATTTAGCAGCGCTGCAGTGTCTCTCTATGCGCACGCTTTCCGTGCGTTCTACATCTCAGATACTGAACTCACAAAAGATACGTGAACGTTTCATATTACTTACACATGCCTATTCCGAATATATGTAAAGACTTGTAACGCGTTGAGTTAGGTTAAAAAAATACAGGATAGCTCGCCTAACTCGTGTTGCAGCAGAAAAATCAATCAAAGCTCACACGGGTCGCATCCCACATCTTGTGCTTTATTCTCCTGTCAACAGCGTCACTGTATATTACAGAAAAACAACTTAATCCGAGCATCAGAGAAAAATAAAAATAAACATCTGTCCCGTGCACATGCGGTTCTCGTGTTACATGCGTCTACAGACTGTTCACACACACACATACACACACACATACATAAAATGGCGATTCTCTTAAAGGAGCCACACCCTATTTTCACTCGTTACAGACACTTGTCAGATTTTATTTTAGAGAGCAGACATGAGGTTCATCCTTTTCATTTCTGTCTGATTAAGGCTCAAACAGATACTGCTAACAGCTGATCGAGCTTGGCCACTTAGTTCCAGTGAAAGGAACTCTTAATGCTTCGGCAAACCAAGACATTTTGAACAATTTCATGCCCTTTGTGGGATCAGTTTGGGGATGCAAATCCCTGTTCAACATGTGCACCAGTTCTCAAAGCAAGCTCCATAGAGACATGGATGAGTTTGGTATGGAGGAACTGGACTGGCCTGCACAAAGTCCTGATCTCAACCCTACTGAACACCTGCTGGGCTGAGAAACTGAGAGCCAGGCGTTCTCCAAATTCAGTGCCTGACCTCACAAATGTGTTTCTATAAAAATAGGGAAAAATGCTCATGAACACACTCCTAAACCTTGAGGAAAGGCTTCACAGAACAGCTGAAACTGTCATAGCTGCTAAGGTTGCCCAACTCCACGTGAAACCCTATAGGCAAAGATTTGGATGTCATTATATTCATATGCAGCTAAAGATCGATATATCCCAAATCATTTGCCAATATAATAACGAAGACAAAGAGACAAAAGCTTTTTAAGTATCTGCACTTTGCGAGTATTTTTATTTTGAGAAGCTTCTCTTCACTACATTTAAAACTAAATATACTTTTACCCTGTTATTCTGAATAGTAACACAGATCATCTAAAATGACAGATGGATTTGGTTTGTTTAGATGTTTTATTAAGAAACCAATTAGATTCTAAGATTAGTAAAATATAAGATTTTATACTCCATATATAACATATAGACATCCTAAAATGTTTATTTTATGAGCTAAAGTTTGTTTTATGTTTGAATGTGAAAAATCCTCTTAAATCTGTCTTTGCGAAGCATTTTGTACACTGTAGGTGGATGTGTGTTTTTTTCTTGTATGGATATTTTAAAACTAGACAATTATAATGAATGTCAGCATATGTACAGAAGAGGACAACACAGGCGAGTACAAGTAAAACGCTGTTTATTTCAGGATCGTGCAGCAGATGGATAATGAGAGCAGACAACAGGTGAGGATGTACAAACAACAGGATCACTGAGCTTTGTGGTAAGTCTGTGTTTTTGCAGGGAAATCATCTGGTGTTTATGCAGTGAAGTGATTCAAATACTTTGCTTGTTTTTTTATTTAGTGGTATTGGGAAATGTAAAATACAAGACCACTGTAAACAAACATCAGGAGCTTGTGATTTGAGGATCTGCTGTAACTGGTGTATCTGTGACACCAAATTATTTAAACAATATACATTTAATCGAAATTCATTTACCTTTAAACAATATGAAGGTTATGCATTGTAATTCCAGGAGTGGTAAGCTCCATTTACGATTGTTTCAGGGTATTGATCGTCCACTGGCAAAGGGAATTTGGCACAGGCTCTGGTGTACATACTGAAAACTTGTGTTTGCATGCAAAATCCGTCTTTAAAATCCATTCAAACTTTTATACACGAGTCCCACTCTCTTAAAGGTGCAGTGCAATAAAAATCAGGATAGTTAGTTAGTTAACTTTATTTGTCCCCGTAGGATTGTGTTTGAAAACACTGTGGTTCTCAATTCCGGTCCTCGGGCCCCCCTGCCCTGCACATTTTGTATGTCTCTCTATTCGACACTCAAGGATCAGTTCATGGATCTCTCTGTTAACGAGCTGATGATCTGAATCAGGTGTGTTAAATAAGGAAGACATACAAAATGTGCAGGGCGGGGGGGGGGGGGGCCGGGGAGTGGAATTGAGAACCACTGGGTTTAGGGAAGTGGGTGGGCGGGTCAATTGGGGCTTCTTAAAAGACTATTGGTTGGGTTTAGGGAAGGGTGTTGGTTGGGGGGGATCAGTTGGTTGGTCAGTCGACAGCGGCCTCTGGTGGATTTACACAAGAACAGCAGGCGCGAATGGCACTCTAATTGTAAATGCATTGCAAGCCTTAAAGGTGCTGTATGTAAGATTTTGACTCCTCTTAAGGATAAAAATCTCATAATATGTTTGCAGATATTTCAGAAACATGCTCAGTGAACATTCTTGTTTATCTGAAAAACAACTAAAGTCAGATATTCTGCTTTGAAAATGTGCGTTACGTGCCGGAACGGCTGTCTTTGTTTTGGTCCCTTTAACCCGCCCAATGCCAGTTTAGCCAATAATATTTCAGCACCCCGGGTTGCCTTGGTGGAAAACAGTGTATTTCATTCATTCATTCATTCAGGAAGGCTCTCTAAGTATGCATCCGTGACCGAAATGTGTCCTCCAGTGGTCAGTAGCAGACTCTGAAATGAGCCGCAGATTCAGAGTTCCACATGAGGTTATTAATTAGCAAATAATATAAATATTACACATTAGGTGAGCAGGTTACATTGTAAACCCGTGTCCTAACAACACGCTGCGTGACGAGATTTGCAGTGATAAGCAATTTGGCTGTTTGCACCAGACGAAGCATGACAGAAATGTAAATACAGCCATTCAGAAGCACAGAATAGTGCACTCGCTGCACTCCAGTGAAATGGTAAGGTTTATAATCTAATTAATACATATTAAACCTCTTTAACATTATTAAATGTAGATGCTGAATCACTGATATGTGTTGGTTTGCTCTGAGTCACAGTTCTGAAGTTCAATTTCACACGGTTTATTTTATTGTCCAGATCTGAGGTGAACTATCTGCTGCTGCTTTCAGTAGTATGGCAATAAATGTCATGTCAAATGGCATTCAAACTCACATTATTAGCATTTAACACTGAATAAAGCACATGAGGTGTACCTGAACTGATCATTGTCAGTTTTCTGTTGTTCAGCTGTGAGAAATAGACGCCGTTTCTAATATATACATTTCAGGTGTTGATTAGGACAAAACTCATTTTAATATAAAAATATTCCTTCTATCGCGTACCGTTGCTTTTATTTAGAACACTACTTAAATCAGCCTTAAATCAGCGTTTAAGCTCAATAGTCAGGCACACTCCTGTTGGTCCTCAATCTGGCAACTTGCGTGTGTTTTGAACCAGGCATGCAATACCTAGTTCAACCACTGGGTGTCAAACTTACATACTGCACCTTTAAATAAAAGTTTAGAAGTTATTATTGTTGTTTTTTTTTTATTTCATGAGCTAAGTTTTTAGTTTAGTTTAGATTTAACAATGCATCTACTCAGTTTGTTCAAATATTTTTTGACAAATGAAGTATCGTTATTTTGCATGTGTGCATTTCAAAGTACATCATGCTGTGTGTGTGTGTGTGTGTGTGTGTGTGTGTGTGTGTGTGTGTGTGTCTTCTAGTTTCTTTCTTCTAGTTATGGAAATTAAAGTGATAATTCACTCACAAATGAACATCATTCTGTCATCATGTTGCTCTAAATCTGACAGAAAATAAGAAATGGCACCTTGGAGATTTTTGCTCCACATAAATAAAAGTCGCAAATCAATGTAATTTTTAGATGAACAAACACTTTGAAACTTCATCTTGATGGTTAAAAACATCTATCTTTCTCTCAGTCTCTCTCGTGAGGGCTTTTTGATGAACCCGAAGCGTTAGCGACGTCCTCTGATGTGACGCGTCTCTGGATAAGAGTCTCTCTGATTAAATTAAAACACATGAATATTGAGATGAGCGTGAGATTGAACGCCTTTGATTGACGGTATCAGAAACAGCAGTGCTAATCTGCGCTGATTTATCCTCTCATCAGCTGATTAAACTGAAACACCAGCTCTCCAGTGAATCCAGCAGACGTCTGCACTGACAGAGAGCCATGGGACAAACGCTGATCTCATTATTATAATGAAAAAAGCTTGTCTTGACTGTGTAACAGGAGCAAGAATTTTGGGGCTGCATCACTTACAGTATGACCAGCATTATTGTCCACTTAATTTTTACATATTTCCTTAGTGCTTGATCATGGCTTTGCTTGCATTGTGTACTGATAGCTCAATATATATGGAACGTATTTTGAACGAAGGATTTTTTACACACGTGAATGTTTTAAAGGGGTCCTATTATGCAAAAATCAATTTCATAAGGGGTTTAAACACAGTTGTGTGTCAGCAGTGTGTGAATATAAGCACCTTCTAATGGTAAAAATGTATTAATTGTATTGTTTATAATCAGACCTTGATAAAAACAGTCTGCAGAAACACTTTGATTGACATTCTCCCGCTGTACGTGTCATCAGAGGGGGAAAGCCCCGCCCACTAGTGACCATCTCTGCCTCATTAGCATATGACGTTAGTCTTGTGTTTGAATCTGCCACTATGCTGACACACAGCCGTCTGTAGCTCCGCCCTCTTCTGAAAAGAGCACAATCTCATTTGAATTTAAAGCGACAGTCACCAAAATGACACAATTGGGATCAAAGCCTAAAAGGGTCAGTTTCAGAGAGTTAGAAAACATTATTTGTGGTGTATTTTGAGCTGAAACTTCACACACACTTTAGGGACATCAGAGACTTATTTTACATCTTGTAAAAAGGGGCATAACAGGTTGAGCATGAGTTGTGCAAATTATATTGTCAGTGATAATATTGTCATTATTGTTTAGCAATGTAAAATCCATTATGTCTCTCACTTTGCAAAAAGTCAACAAAACATTGTCTTGAGGACCCAAAAGCATCGACTGTGTGATTAAAGCCTAATGTGGTCTATACATTATGGTATGAACATTTATATTATATGTTATTGGATATGATATGATATGCACTGTCAAAAGAATTTATGACAAAAAGTATTTTTATGTTGCTTAAAACAAGTTAATCAGGTTTATACTAAGTTATACTTAATATTGTTAGTCAGTTTGATTAATGTAAGTTGAGATGATAAGAAAAGTTAATTTGACAACAAAAACAAACTAAAAAATGCTTTTGAATGAAATGAGTGAATGAGCTAATTCATTCATTCATTTTCCTTCGGCTTAGTCCCTTTATTCATCAGGGGTCACCACAGCGGAATGAACCGCCAACTTATCCAGCATATGTTTTACACAGCGGTACTGGGAAACACCCATACACATTCATTCACACACACTCATACACTACGGCCAATTTAGTTTATTCAATTCTCCAATAGCGCATGTGTTTGGACTGTGGGGGAAACCGGAGCACCCGGAGGAAACCCACGCCAACACGGGGAGAACATGCAAACTCCACACAGAAATGCTTACTGACTCAGCCGGGACTCGAACCAGCGACCTTCTTGCTGTTAACTACTGAGCCACCGTGCTGCCATAAAGTGACATATATATATATATTAGCACTGGGCAAAGATTAATCGCATCCAAAATAAAAGTTTTTTTTTTTACATAATTTTATATAAATAAACACAGGCAATTATATATAATTATAATATAAGCAATTATATATAATCAGTGTTGGGCACGTTCCTTTAAAAGAGTAATTAGTTATAGTTACTTCTCACAAATAGTAACTGAGTTTCATCATTATAAAAGTAACTAATTACCAGGGAAAGTAACTCTTGCATTACTTTACAAAAAATCTAATGTCAAATGACTATAAAATAAATATAAACCATTGTCCACTAATCTACACTATTTTAATGGTGTTGTGGGACAATGCGAGAGACAACGGCAGCATGTGCTTAGCTATATATCTAGATATTATTCTGTGTAGTTCTGTCTGAGTAATAAGTGTTTGCAGTGGAGAAAAATCAAGTTTTATTTGCTTTGACATCGTGACTTCGTCTCCTTTGGTAGCAGAGCTCACATTATCACCTGCATAGCCACTAATGTTGTGGCGGCATGTGACAACGTGAGGTGCTTCATTAGATTAGAGTTACTCGTCACCGACGCAGAGAGACTATTTTTTCTGGACATAACATAAACATTCTTGTCTTTCACCTCAATGAGGGAGGTTATTAGGTGGTGGGGGTGTATGCGGGGCCCCCTAATATAGGCTTAGTAACACCTATGAGCGCGTTATTCCCATCACTGTATATAATTATATACAATTATATATAAATTTAAATATCTATGTAACAAAATTTTTTGTATAGTTTTGTTTCTATGAGGGCGACGCGGTGGCGCAGTGGGTAGCACGTTCGCCTCACAGCAAGAAGGTCGCTGGTTCGAGCCTCGGCTGGGTCAGTTGGCATTTCTGTGTGGAGTTTGCATGTTCTCCCCGTGTTCGCGTGGGTTTCCTCCAGGTGCTCCGGTTTCCCCCACAAGTCCAAAGACATGCGGTATAGGTGAATTGGGTAAGCTAAAATTGTCCGTAGTGTATCAGTGTAAATGAGTGTGTATGAATGTTTCCCAGTGATGGGTTGCAGCTGGAAGGGCATCCGCTGCGTAAAACATATGCTGGATAAGTTGGCGGTTCATCCCGCTGTGGCGACCCCAGATTAATAAAGGGACTAAGCCGAAAAGAAAATGAATGAATGATGAATGTTTCTATGTATGTGTATTACATATACATAATAAATATATATAATACACACACATATATTACGTCAAAACAAACTCTCTAATCTTTACCCAGCACTATTATATATACAATATATACGGTAAAACAAAGCCACCCCCAATCCCTGAGCATTTTTTGGCTGCAAATTAAAGACTTTTACACTTGAGTCAAAATTGCTTCTTTATGCAAATAATTTATTTGTATTGTATGAATTATGTATACTTTACATTATAGATACAACTAGCTTTGAATTGTCAATTAAAATAATACATTTACATTTGAATATTTACTTATACATTTGCTTTTTAAAAATTTTATGTGATTGGCTGTTTGCTGCACTCATGTGTCGTGCTTTTGTTCATTACTGTTACAGTCACCACCGATCTAACTACTGTGGATCGTTGAAGAACTACAAATCTGCCACCAAATGGACTACAAATACTGTCATGCACCTCACACACCTGTTCCGGTTTTCCCTCATTGCACAGTGGCAAAGAAGGTCGCTGGTTCGAGCCTCGGCTGGGTCAGTTGCCGTTTCTGTGTGGAGTTTGCATGTTCTCTCCGTGTTCGCGTGGGTTTCCTCCGGGTGCTCCGGTTTCCCCCACAAGTCCAAAGACATGTGGTATAGGTGAATTGGGTAGGCTAAATTGGCCGTAGTGTATGTGTGTCAATGAGTGTGTATGGATGTTTCCCAGTGATGGGTTGCAGCTGGAAGGGCATCCGCTGCGTAAAACATATGCTGGATAAGTTGGCGGTTCATCCCGCTGTGGCGACCCCTGATTAATAAAGAGACTAAGCCGAAAAGAAAATGAATGAATGAATGCACAGTGGCTGAGTCTTGTTAATCTGTACACATTACAAAGCGTTTACTTTACCTTGTTTTTCCCTTGCTGTGTTTCTAGACCCTCGCCTTGTTTATGATTTTTGATGTAAGCCGCCTGAACCGATCTCTTGCCTGCTTTTGACTACTCCCTTGGATTGCCCTTTATGATACTGTTTGCTCCTGTGTTTGACCATTGCCTGCCTGACCATTCTTTATTTAATAAAGACGCTGCAATTGGATCTTCAACCCCATTGTCCAGAACTGTATGTTACAATTACACCATTATGCTGCCTCGGATGTCTTTCTGAAATCTTTTGTTTGTTTGTGATTTTAGGCATCTCCATGAACAAATGCTGCCTGCAAAGTCTGACAGTGAAGCGAATCATAAAAAAAGTCACTTGTCAATGCTTTCGGACACAGCCAAGTTTTTCTGGATTACTAGGACATTCAGGCAGGAGAGTTTGATCATGGCTTGATCATAAACTCTGGAGATGTGAGGACCCCTGGTCGACACACTCCATTGTTGAACACGATCTGAACACACACGCTTGTGTCCTCAATACTCGACAGTTCAGTTTTTGCTCTGACATATTTCCTCATTAGCACACAGTGCGTCAAGAATAATTAGTTCAGCCAGGGGCTTAAAAATGAGCAGCGTCTCCAGCTCACACACACACACAGACGGAGGTTGTGCCAGTCACACGTGTCCCCGCAGGCATGAGCGTTTAGAGCACGTCTCTGTGTTTGACTCTTCTAATGAACAGTCACCAACATTTAAAAACACCCCGCTTGCCTCTCATCTGTTAATCGCCTATTTCAGAGGGATTTCATTAAAAATACCCAGAGGAAAACAAATAACAAATCAGACGGAGCCTTTTGAAAAGCTGACAATTTTTTTTCTCAGCAGTAGCCAATACATTAAATGGTTTAATAACGCACAGTTTCCTGGAGTACTCGATTCCAGCAGTCAGAGCATTGAGAAATACATGCACATGCCCAGCTAACAGGGAACGTTCTCGTAACTTTGGCTAACATTCTCTATAGGGTCTCTCAAAGTTATCAAAAACATTCTTGCATAGGCCTGTCACAATAATTGATATGTTGACTTATCGAGCAACACATGGACATGACCGCAATCATGGACATGGTCAGCAACAATACTCAGGTAGGCTGTGGCGTTGACACGATGCTCAATTGGTACTAATGGGCCCAAAGTGTGCCAAGAAAATATCCCCCACACCATTACACCACCACCACCAGCCTGAATCGTTGATACAAGGCAGGATGGGTCCATGCTTTCATGTTGTTGATGCCAAATTCTGACCCTACCATCCGAATGTGGCAGCAGAAATCGAGACTCATCAGACCAGGCAACGTTTCTCCAATCTTCTACTGTCCAATTTTAGTGAGCCTGTGTGAATTGTAGCCTCAGTTTCCTGTTCTTAGCAGACAGGAGTGTCACCCAGTGTGGTCTTCTGCTGCTGTAGCCCATCCGCCTCAAGGTTGGACGTGTTGTGCGTTCAGAGATGCTCTTCTGCAGACCTCGGTTGTAACGAGTGCTTATTTGAGTTACTGTTGCCTTTCTATCAGCTGGAACCAGTCTGGCCATTCTCCTCTGACCTCTGGCATCAACAAGGCATTTGCGCCCACAGAACTGCCGCTCACTGGATATTTTCTCTTAGTCGGACCATTCTCTGTAAACCCTAGAGATGGTTGTGTGTGAAAATCCCAGTAGATCAGCAGTTTCTGAAATACTCAGACCAGCCTGTCTGGCACCAACAACCATGCCACGTTCAAAGTCACTTAAATCCCCTTTCTTCCTCATTCTGATGCTCGCTTTGAACTGCAGCAGATCGTCTTGACCATGTCTACATGCCTAAATGCATTGAGTTGCTGCCATGTGATTGGCTGATCAGAAATCTGCGTTAACGAGCAGTTGGACGGGTGTACCTAATACAGTGGCCGGTATGTGTATATCGCCCATCAGGGCCGGCTTTTAATTTAAAAAAAACATTTAAAGGTCAATATTATTAGCCCCCTTAAGCAATATTTGTTTTGGATTGTCTACAGAACAAACCACTGTTATACAGTGATTTGCCTAATTACCCTAATTAACCTAGTTAAGCCTTTAAATGTCACTTTAAGCTGAATACTAGTATCTTGAAGAATATCTAGTCTAATATTATGTGCTGTCATCATGGCAAAGATAAAAGAAATCAGTTATTAGAAATGAGTTATTAAAACTATTATGTTTAGAAATGTGTTAAAACAATCTTCTTTCCATTAAACAGAGATTGCAGGAAAAAATATACAGAAAGGGGGCTAAAAATTCTGACTTCCACTGTATATGTGAGTATGATATACTGGCGTGTGGGAGGACCTTCTGGACATAAATGTTGTCTTCAGGTTGTCCTGTGGGTGATGAGTAAAAGCTTTTTTACTCTCCACTCACTGCGCACTGCAAAAAGGCAGTTGTTGGGTAACAGGAGTGGGCGAGAGGTTGGCTGTATATACAGTATTATACGCCGTCAGCCTCTTCTCCAGCAGCGTGACAGGAGTGGAAGAGCTAATGAAGCATTAGTGTAGGTGACGAGAGACACCATCCACAGAAATCATCATACAATTCACAAAACTGCTGATGCTGTCTACAGAGAGGGATGAGAAACGGATAAATACAATTCAGAAACTCATTTATTAATAAAAAGTTAATAAATTAATAAAAGTTCCAAATATTACTTGAAATAAAGAAATTCTCAGACAGAAAGACTGGCACTGATGGAAAGTGGACACAGATATATATATAAAACAGAAAAAATGGACTGATCGATAGACATTGGGATGGACAGACACACAACAGACGTAGAGACAGACTTATGGAAAGATAGACAGATATTTTGATGGACAGACAGAAA
This sequence comes from Danio jaintianensis, assembly GCA_903798115.1. Classification (NCBI taxonomy): domain Eukaryota; kingdom Metazoa; phylum Chordata; class Actinopteri; order Cypriniformes; family Danionidae; genus Danio; species Danio jaintianensis. The sequence goes on along the minus strand of CAIGQV010019158.1, from coordinate 4,111,357 downwards.
CATTTGTATGGACAGAAAAACAGACAGACAGAGAGGTACAGACAGACAAAAAGAAACATCGTGCACAAAATCATGCACTCCAATTCAACCAACACAGACTCATTGTGGATACGTACCCCTGTCCACATTTCTGGAGTCCACAATTATGTAGCCAGAGGTACATCTGGCTATTTCGTCTTTTCGCGCTACCAGCTGACAGCTTACCTCCATATGGGCGGCTTTTCTGGACATTATCATCACGTTTAAAAGTTTTCACCCCTGACTCTTAACGCCTTGTGTTTCCTTCTGTAGCATCAGTGAGGGTTTTTTAACAATTGTATTTGAGTTCCTCAATTATCCTCAGAGTGAGTATATATATTTAGAGAAGAAGAAAAAGAAGAAAACCCACAGTGAAATCTACTGTCCAATTTATTAGATGTTTTGACCTCAACTGGATCTGCATGTGCTACACACACACACTACACACACACACACACACACACACACACACACACACACACACACACA
>CAIGQV010019158.1:4080352-4091259 GCA_903798115.1 Danio jaintianensis | reverse complement strand
CTAGACATATTTAGATATGATATGATATAGAGATCTAGACATATTTATCTAGACATGATATAGAGATCTAGACATATTTATCTAGACATGATATAGAGATCTAGACATATTTATCTAGACATGATACAGATATCTAGACATTTAGATATGATAGATATCTAGACATATTTATCTAGATATAATATAGATATTTAGGCATATTTTGATATGATATAGATATCTAGACATATTTATCTAGATATGATATAGCCAGTCACATCTGTTTCTGTAATAAAGTTATGTTAATTCACAGTGAGTTTTATGCATCTAGCTTATTATTTTATAGCTATATTCTACTGTAACATGCTATGTCAGTTAGCTACAGATTATAAATCGACTTTATTCTTATGAAAATACTTAAGATGCCCGGAGGAACACATATAGACCATTTATTGTCGCAGTCGTGTAAACGGTCAGTTAAAGCCTTTTTATGCCTTTTAGCTGGGTGTTGAGCGGGTGGAATTTAAGCCCCTTACCTTTCGACCCTAGCAACGTCTATACATAGTTAATAGTAATTAAAACTGACTTCATTTTGCCATTCATACAGCGGAGAAATAAGTATTGAACACATTGTCATGTTTTTTTTCCTGGGAATAATATCTCTAAAGGAGCTGTTGATGTGGAATTGAAGCAGATTCTGGTAAAAACCCAAACAATACAAACATAAAAACACAACAACACAAATCTGAAACAGGAGTTCTGTGTAATAACAATGAACTGACAGAAGGAGAAAGCGCTGAACTACTGAAACATGTTTAATACTTTATATTAAAGACTTTTTTGGTGCTGCAGCTTAAAGACGCCTCTCATATGGAGAATGAAGACACATGCATTGCTCAGGTGTGAGTTTCTCACAGACTTCAACAGAGTGTCAACATCTTGATGCTTCTGTGGGTCTCGTCTGTCAGATCTGAGCTTTATTTAGTATTTTCTATTGGATTGGAGTCAGGTGATTGGCTGGGCCGTTCAGCTTGATTTTCTTTCTCTGAAAGCATCTGAGAGTCTCCTTGGATGTGTTTTAGATCATTGTCTTGCTGAAATGTCTACCCTGGTTTCATCTTTATCCTCCTGCTAATGTAGATGTCGGACTGAAGCAGCTGATATTCATTTACACTGAGGAAGGGCAGAGGGTTGCTGAAGAACTACTGAGAGATTTCAGCTGCTGTCTGGGCTTTCACTGCTGAACTACACCTTCCTTTCTTCATGTGTTCAATACTTTTTCCCTGTGTCATTTCATTTTATTACACAGAACTTCATTTGTAAACTGATTAGTTTTGTTTTCTTTGCATATATGGGTTTATTTTATAAGTCAACAGCACCTTTAGAAATATGTTTTCTGAGACAAACAGAGATGTGTTCAATACTTATTTTCCCCACTGTAAATCTGTTAAACTATGATCGACTCTCAGTTTTATTAGTGATATCTTCAAGACTTCGAGAAGTGCAGAATCACCGGCAATCTAGCAGTTAAACTAATTGGACTCAGATCTGTCTTTGGGTTCAGAAATGGATTCTCTGTGCAGAAAATTGAATGGAATTTCACTTGCGGACCCCGACTGAGATGCAGCTCAAAAGACTTCACTACACACCAGGAAGCAGAAGAGGAAGGAAGGAGTCGAGAGACCCAGAAGACGGAGGAGAATTAGCTGACATGCTGAGAGATGGATGGAGAGCGTTAGACTTACGAGAGCATGCAGGAAAGCTGTGGTTAATCTGATCCATAACCTCAGCCAGAGCAGAGTTACTGTTAGCACACTGATGGAGAAACTCTTCTGAGGACACACACACACACACACACACACAATTACACCATCAGGAGGTCAGTACATCACCCCATGCTGTTTAGGTTTATGTGGTTTACGAGGACACAACATTGTATAATAGCATGGGCTGTTGGGTCGTTTTCATCCACTCTGGGCTGATTTTGAGTCTTAATTTGGCCACAACTTTCTCTGTGTTTCAGCAAATGGAACGATTTGTGCTGACAAATCTTATTTTGACACATATTTTGGGAAAATGCTTTGAAAATGTTCAAAAACTCAACAATACACTCTGGGCAAATGGACTACCCTTTCATTATGTTAGGGGCTGTTTTTGCCCTATTGACTTCCATTATAATTGTTTGATTGCAACGCCATATAATCATGGTTTCTTGATTGGTCCTTGTTGGGAAGAGGTAACATTTGTAATATTTACTGTTATATCACAATATGTATAACAGAAAAATGAAATATTGAAATGTAATTTTTTTTCTTTTCCAATATCGTGCAGCCCGAATGCCTTGTGTCCTCATAATTCAAAACGCTTAAAGATACTTAAGGGGGTCTTTTGGCATTCAAACTTTGCCACAGGTTTCCTATGAGGATTGGGATTAGGAGTAGGGTAAGGCCATATAATAAGCATTTTTACTGTATAAAATACATTACGCCTATAGAGAATTCTCGTAAACTCACAGTTTTTATAACGATATCTTCAAGACTGTGAAGCTATCACTCTACTTTTACCGTTTACAGCTTTTAAAACTAGCTTTTACTGTATAAAATACATTATGCCTATAGAGAGTCCTCGTAAACCTCAAAAACTCAGTTTTTATAGCGATATCTTTAAGACTGTGAAATTATCACTGGACTTTTACTGTACATAGCTTTTAAAAACTGTAGATTTTACTGTATAAAATACATTATGCCTTTAGAGAGTTCTTGTAAACTCACAGTTTTTATAACGATATCTTTAAGACTGTGAAGCTATCACTCTACTTTTACTGTATGCAGCTTTTAAAACTAGCTTTTACTGTATAAAATATATTACGCCTATAGAGAGTCCTCGTAAACCTCGCAAACTCAGTTTTTATAACGATAACTTCAAGACTATGAAACTATCACTGGACTTTTACTGTACACAGCTTTTAAAACTGTAGCGTTTACTGTATAAAATACATTACGCCCTATAGAAGGTCCTCGTAAACACAATTTTTAGTGTGTGTGTGTGTGTGTGTGTTCATACCTGGGATCTCGGGCTGTCCTGCTGCGTCCTGATGGAGAGAGCCGGATGATGACGTGCCGTTTAACTCAGGCTACAAAGAGAAAAGACGTGGTTTAAAATCATGAATAAAAATATAAAATAGTGATACACTTACAGTACTAATGGCGTAAAATATACATAATGTGTGACAATATCGTCTGTTTTAACAATGTGGAAGCTGGTATATGATTTGTGATGATATAAATCTGCACACATATTTAAATCAACTGTATATGATATTTGTGATGAAGTCATAATTATTTGCCCTCCTGTGCATTTTTCTTTTTCAAATATTTCCCAAATGATGTCGAACAGATTCAGGAGTTTTTCACAGTATTTCCTATAATATTTGTTCTTCTGGAGAAAGTCTTATTTGTTTTATTTTCGGCTGGAATAAAAGCAGTTCTTAATTTTTTAAAAACCATTTTAGGTCAATATTATTAGCCCCCTTAAGCACCCTAAATAGACATCTGAGAGAGGTCACTACTGCTTATATTCGTCCTCTAGGTGAAAGCCACAAACGGCAGACTGTGAAATGACACTCTTGTTTGCCTTCTTGGGTTATGGAGTTATATTGGGTTTATTTAGCTAAGAGCCTCTGACAGGAGCATCTGGCTGAACGGAGGCTCTCAGTGCAGTGAATCAGGCCCTCAGGAGGCCCAATAAATTACCGTTCCTCTAAATCAGGCCTCATTGAACGCCTGAGCTTGATTCACGACACTATTGGCGGCTGCTGAACTCCCTGGCATCACCGTTAGACCATGAAGCTCATTGAAGGATGAAACAAGAGCACTTTATATAGTGAGGAAGAGCTGGAGCTGAAGCCCGGGACAGGTAAATGTTAATCCCAGGTCGCTTCCATGCATATTTAAAAACCAGCAATGTCTAAGTGGACAGAATGAGATCCTAGGCTTTATATTCCTGATTCCAGCTTTGCTGCAATAAACAATTATTTTGGATTATTGCAAAAAAAATAAGCTTGATACAATAGAAACTTAGAGATTTATTTATTTATTTTTTGCTGATAATGATACACCACAAATGAACACTATATTTATTGAATCTTAATACACCTAAAGGGGACCTGAGAGTGTGTGTGTGTGTGTGTGTGAAGTTTCAGCTCAAAATATCACACAGATAACGTTTTATAACTCTCTGAAACTGACTGACTTTGATCCTAATTGTGGTGTTTTGATGACTGTCGCTTTAAATTCAAATGAGATTGTGCTCTTTTTAAAAGAGGGCGGAGCTACAAATGCCTGTGTGTCAGCATAGTGGCAGATTCAAAAACAAGACTAACATCCTATGCTAATGAGGGAAGATATGGTCACTAGTGGGCGGGGCTTTCCCCCTCTGATGACACGTACAAAGGGAGAATGTCAATCAAAGTGTTTCTGCAGACTGTTTTTATCAAGTCTGATTATAAACAATACAATTAATAAATTTTTACCATTAGAAGCTGCTTATATTCACACACTGCTGACACACAACTGTCTTTAAACCCCTTATAAAATTGATTTTTGCATAATAGGCCGCCTTTAAAACAATTAGCAGACGTTTAAAAAAGGTAAACACTGCATGACTTAAACCATTAAAGGCACAATATGTATGTTTCTTCATTAAAATATCCAAAAACTATTAGAAGAGTGTTTTATATTTATTCACTCTCAAGTGGTTCCAAACCATTTCCTTCATATTTCTTTCTGTTAAACAAAGATGAGAATATTTTGAAGAATGTTGGAAACTGGTAGGCAGTGAAATCCATAGTCGGAAGAAAATAAAAATACCATGGATGTCAATGGCTACTAGTTTCAGAACTTTCTATCAGCAGAGAAAAGAAACTCAAACGGGTTTGAAACAAGTGAAATGATGACATAATTTTAACTAAAATGAATTCTGTTCATTTTAATGCATTGAAACACAACCTTTCGACATTACGATATATTGGCATTGAACAAGTGAAGGTTCCGAGAAGGGGTGGGAATATTGATAGACTTTTATTGCAGAGGGAAGCGTTTTACATTCACACATTGAATACTCTGTCTCCGAGAGGTTTAAATTTGGATTTTGATTTGAAATCTTTTTTGTAATTGTATGTATGTATCTCATATCGTCATATGTAATTTTTTTATTTTATTTTTCCCTTGTTTATTGGCCTATTGGTTGATTGATGTGATTATTTTTTGCAGATGCGTTATATTTATATACTGAAAACTTTGTCTTCGAGGAAGTTTAAATTGGAAACTTTTTTTTTGTATGTATGCATCTCATATTGTCATATGTATTTTGTTGGATGTGTGTGTGTGTGTGTGCATGCGTGTGTATGTGTTTTTGCTGGCTTGTTGGTTGATTGAGGTGATTATTGTTTGCAGGTGTGATGTGTAGAGCTGCACTACTATTTCTTGAGTTCTCTAATTGTTTTGTTGATGAAGGCCATGTAGGTCGAAACGTTGAAATAAAAATTTTTGGAGAGCTAAAGTGGCAGTGTGCCGATTTTCTTTAGATCTTTTACCACATAATTTTAATTAACCCCATTAACCCTCCTTTTGACTTTGATTGTTGTACCCTGGTTAAAACGGCATCTATGTACGGTTGAAGTCAAAATTGTGAAAATTTTTTCTTTCTTTTTCCAATATTTCCCAAATGATGTTGAACAGATTCAGGAATTTTTCACAGTATTTCCTATAATATTTTTTCTTCTGGAAAAAGTCTTATTTGTTTTATTTCGGCTAGAATAAAAGCAGTTTTTAATTGTTTTAAAGCCATTTTAAGGTCAATATTATTATCCCCCTTAAGCAATATTAGTTTTGGATTGTCTCCAGAACAAACCACTGTTATACAATAGCTATGTTTCCATCCAAAAATGCGAAATAACTTTATGACTTTATTAACTTTATGACTTTATGCCTCAGAAGGCAATGCCGACACGCAATGAACGCGTGGTGGCGTTTGAAGGCGTGAGACGCGGAGCACAGACGCTCTTAACAATTCTGGAGGTCATTAATAATATAATAACACTAATACTGAAATGGTTAAGGCGTTTTAGAATGACCAAAACAACATTTCAGATGTTTTACAATGTGATCAGCCTGCTGGTTTGTCCATTTACAAACATTTTTATCATCACATGATCTCTTATAACCAAATCACATGACCTTTTTTTAATGCGCATACTGGAATTTGTTCGGTAAAAGTGTTTCCATCGCAGTTTATGCGCATCTTTTCTTATTGAATAAAAAGTTTATCCTACTCAGTTATGCGCATAAATTTTTTATGCGCATTTCCAAAATTTATGCGCATCTTGGCGTTTCCATCAACCGATTTTTTATGCGCATATCCAAAATGCGCATAAAAATAGGTGGATGGAAACGTACCTACTGACTTGCCTAATTACCCTAACTTTACCCTAATTAACCTAGTTAAGCCTTTAAATGTCACTTTAAGCTGAATACTAGTATCTTTAAAAATATCTAGTCAAATATTATGTGCTGTCATCATGGCAAAGAGAAAAGAAATCAGTTATTAGAAATGAGTTATTAAAACTATTATGTTTAGAAATGTGTTGAAATAAAATCTTCTCTCCATTAAAGAGAAATTGGGGGAAAAAAATATACAGGAGGGCTTTGTGTTACCTGATGCAGCAGCTGGCGCAGTCGGTAGAGCTGAGACTCCAGCTGTTTGTTGTGATCCTCCAGAATCTGCATGCGTGCCTCCAGCCGTCCCTTGTGCTGTCGCAGGAGTTTAGCTTCAGCTAGCAGGTCAGCTTCGTCTGGGGCTCCGCTAGCAGCTGCTCCGCTAACAGGCTGCCCGTGCTGAAAACGCAACTCTTCATACTCCCTCTGCAGGGCCCTGTGCCACAAACACACAGAGAGAGTGCGGCTTTTTAATTTCCCGCCAATCTATACAGGATTCACACACATTTTGACTACTAAAATAGGGTATATGCAGAGGGACTTTTAATTTTCAGTCAGCCAGCCCAAGCGCTTCCAGTGAACTTCCAGTTATAATGATGCCATTATAAAAATCACCACATTTCAGATCTGGTTTCTTTAAAAATCAGTGATCTTCACTGCCTGATAGGGTTGTCACGATACTGGAATCCGATACCAGAACAGACAGAACTAAACAGAATAATATCTAGATATATAGCTAAGCACATGCTGCCGTTGTCTCTCGCATTGTCCCACAACAACATTAAAATAGTGTAGATTAGTGGACAATGTTTTACATTTATTTTATAGTCATTTGAGATTAGATTTTTTGTAAAGTAATGCAAGAGTTACTTTCCCTGGTAATTAGTTACTTTTATAATGATGAAACTCAGTTACTTTATTTGAGAAGTAACTATAACTAATTACTCTTTTAAAGGAACGTGCCCAACACTGGATGTGACTATAAGTTAACTTAATCGATTTGTGTTGGGACAACATGAAGGAATTGTGTGGAACCCAGCATTTTTTCCAGTGTAAAAGTAATTTCCATGACTTTTCCAAAACTTGTCCAGGCCTGGAAAATGCTGTCAACATTCCATGCCTTTTCTAGGTTTTCCACAAACCCTGTCTATAACTGAGGCTCTTTTTTGGTTTATTGTGTGCATGAGTTATGATTGCTGGATGCTGGGCCGCTTCTTTTTTATGGGCTGGCTTTGAAAAGCAATGAAGGAAAGTGAACCCGCGGGGATCTGCAGTCACTTTTCTGCCTATTGTCAGAACGCTGCCAAATGCAAAAACCACACAAACAACCAAACAGATGCAAATCATAACCAGGCTAATTATGGAGATGCTGTTCGGCTGAATCATTGTTACCTGTAACTAATAAAGTGATTAAGTGAAAAATGAAACGCTCCGATGAGTTTGCTGTTATCACATTAAACCCTGAAGCAGTAAACATTTATAAATAATCTCGCAACGGTGTAGATATACAGGAGAGGGATGTTCTTAAAGGGATAGTTCACCCAAAAATTACCTCCACTGCAAGAAATGCTTTTCTTACTTTGATTTTTGGTTTTGTTTTAGTCCAAATATCTCACAATTCTTAAATCGAGAAGCGTTTTCTAGAAAAGGAAAACATATTGTCTTGTTTTCAGAAATAATATGCCAAAATGAAGAGAGTTTTTTCTTTAAACTAGCAAAGTTTAAATAATCTTCCAAAGGGGTAAGCCAAATAATCGTATTTTTCGTTTTAACATAAGATTATTTTGCTTGTTTTAAGGAAAAACTTACTTAATTTTGGCAGATTATTTCTGAAAACAAGACAATATTTTTTGCTTGTCTAGAAAATGCTTCTTGATTTAAGAATTTTTAGATATTTGGACTAGAAACAAGACAAAAACTCTTAAGAAAAGCCTTTTTTCAAGTGTCATGATTTACGCTGCCTCATGTGGTTTTAAACATTTAGCAGTTTCTTTCTTCTGTTGAACACAAAATAAGATAATTTTTAAACAACCCAGGCTCATCCTGAAAATGTACCCCTATATACATTTCTGGAGAGCGGCAAATACATCCCAGGAGTTTAGTTTTTTTGCAGTTTTTGTTTTCGTGAATCCACCAGAGGCCGCTGTGTACGCTTTTTGAGATCTCAAATTTGTCTCGCAAGTACCATTTGCGCCTGCTGTTCTTACATAAATCCACCAGGGGCCGCTGTCGACTGACCCACCCTCCACTTCCCTAAACCCAACCGACAGTGTTTTCAAAAGCACAGTTTTTGTTTTACCTGCTTTCGGGAACCGTTCTTCGCCGGACTCAAACCCCGTCGTCGTGGTCAACTCCTCTCTGCGTCTCAAGTCTGCCGACATACATGGCGAGCCACTGGACAAACTGGTAACAGCGGGAAAGCCATCCATACGAAGGTAAGCAGTCAACGCGAAAACGAACGGCGTCATACCGCCCTGTAGTGTTCGTTTTTAAGACGAAAAGCAGCCATACGTACTTCTGGCTACATAATTCGAGATCTCCAGAAATGTATATAGGGCTACGTTTTCAGAATGAGCCTATGTTGTTTTTAAAAATTGCAGGTTGATTGCACAAATCGACTTCCATATTAGGGAAAAAAGTTACTATGGAGATCAATTTGTGCCATCCAAAAGCTTTTTTTAAAATAACTTATTTTGTGTTCAACAGAAGAAAGGAACGCAAACAGCTTTTGAACACGTGAAGGGTGAGTAAATGATGATAGATTGAATTTTTGAGTGAACTATCCCTTTAATATAGTAAATTCTGAAGTTCTGGACATCCATTCATTCATTTTCCTTCAGCTTAGTCCCTTTATCCATCAGGGGTCGCCACAGCGGAATGAACCGCCAACTTATCCAGCATATGTTTTACACAGCGGATGACCTTCCAGCTGCAACCCAGTACTAGGAAACATCCATACACACTCACATTCACACTCATACACTACGGCCAATTTAGTTAATCAATTCCCCTATAGCGCATGTGTTTGGACTGTGGGGGAAACTGGAGCACCCGGTGGAAACCCACGCCAACACGGGGAGAACATGCAAACTCCACACAGAAATGCCGACTGACCCAGCTGGGATTCGAACCAGCGACCTTCTTGCTGTAAGCAACAGTGCTAGTCCTGTACAGTGTATTGTGTTGTTTTTATGAAGTATCTATAACCAACCGCTGCTCGTCCTCCAGCCGCGCTATGATTCGCTCCAGCTCTCCTCGCTCCTCCCTCTCCACAGCCTGCAGGATCTGGGCGGGGCTCTGGAGCAGGTAGGAGGGGCTGTGGGCAGGGCTCCTGTGGATGTGGGCGGGGCTTTGGGGCTGGCTGAAGGATAAGCCTTCCCCTCCCAGCGTCTGACAGTACTGCAGAATCAAAGCGTGCTCCTCGTCCCTGCAAAACAAACATTCTGTGGTTACACAATGACTTGCCTAATTACCCTAACTTGCCTAATTAACCTAGTTAAGCCTTTAAATGTCACTTTAAGCTGAATACTAGTAAATATCTAGGCAAGGCAAGGCAAGTTTATTTATATAGCACATTTCATACACAGTGGCAATTCAAAGTGCTTTACATAAACAGGAATAAAAGAGACAAGTATAAATAAAATAAAAACAAACTATATAAAAACAGATGAAAACAGCGTAGAGACAGTTTTTCCATATTCCAAAACACCGGTGTATCATATTTCTCATTTTACTCGGGGACTTCCCCATTCTGGTGATCACCCCCCCTCTGTGGACTTTTTCGGTACCTATTTATTTATCTATTGGACGTCTCCAACAGATTCGATTTTTCACCTAAAATCGAAAAGTTAATCTTTACAGCTCTAATTTCGTGACCCCCAATTTCAACTTCCTTCTGGAAGTAAATATCTAGTCAAATATTTTGTGCTGTCATCATGGCAAACAGAAATCAGTTACTAGAAATGAGTTATTAAAACTATTATGTTTAGAAATGTGTTGAAGAAATCTTCTCTCCGTAAACAGAAATTGAAGGAAAAAATATACAGGGGGGCTAATAACTCATGACTTCAACAGTAATATTTGGCATTAGTAAACTGAACAAATCCCAAACTCTAAACTCGAGCAATTGTCACAGCGAGACTCATGGATCTGGCGGCGTCACAGCAAGTAAACGACAGCAGACAGAAGCATAATTGAGGCGTTTTTCTCTGAAAAGCTGAAAATCCGACAGGTAAAAGTGAAGCAGAGAATAGGAGACGAGGGTTTGGATGTGTGCAGTCCAAACAGATGTGAGGCTCAGGTGTGTGTTCACTCCAGCGCGCACACACAGACACGCACACACATGCACACACACACACGCGCACGCACACACGCGCACACGCACACGCACACACACACACACACACACACACACACACACACACACACACACAC
>CAIGQV010019158.1:4034509-4078056 GCA_903798115.1 Danio jaintianensis | reverse complement strand
ACTGGACTGACACAGTTTCAATTTACTAGAACTTCTATGTGAAGCTGCTTTGACACAATCTACATTGTAAAAGCGCTAGAGAAATAAAGATGAACTGAATATACTGTATTTTTTTTTAATCTATTTTGGATTTTTGTGTTGACATGAATGCAACAAATTCTAACTGGTGTCCAAAAAATCTGATTTCTCATGCCAGTGTAAACCACAACATCATGTGACGTCACGTTCAGCAAACCCGTCTAAAGCGCTTTCAGTTCTTCTGTTACACATGCAGAGGTTTGTTTGAAAAGCAGCAAACATGCACAAATTCAGAAAATGTGTTTCAAAGCATCAGAAGTCAAGGTTTCACAGCTTCCGATGACATTCAGACTTTCATTCTCTCATATTTCTAGTAAACCTGCATGTGGGCTGCCAAATTTCGCCCCAAATTCATAATAAATATGAAATAAAAGCTTGTTTTCAATCAACCAACAACTTTTTTTTCAATCATATTTCCCTCAAATCATATAGAAAAAGTAAATACTGTTTTATTATTATTATTATGGAGCCTTTTCTCAAGACTGTTATGATGCTGTGGCGAGTGGGGCGGGGCCGAGAGTCATGGGAACAAAGCGAGGCCGGTGCTTGAGTGATAATGAGAACACCGGACTCGAGTCCCACTGATTGAGCTCTGGATGATAAAAGGAGGAGAGACAGCAGTGGAAGACGAGGGAGAGGACCAGGAGCGGTCTGCCTGCTGCCGTCTCCCCGCATGGGGAGGAGCAGGGGACGCAGGGCTCACCACCAGCGGGGAAAGAGCCAGGAGCCATCCCAGCAAAGGCCGGGGGAGTCGCCACCATCTACCATGAAGCCGAAGCCTGCTACCATCCGCCGAAGCAGGAGCGGAGCAGGAGACAAGAGCATTCGGCCAGCTGAAGGAGCCGTCGCCGGACACCAGAAGACGGACAGGTGAACAGATTCCTCCATAGGGATCCCAGCACATCGTCGTTAGATCTCTGACCTGGTCTCAGTGGCAACGTGTTTAGAGAATCAAACCCCAATTTTTTTTTTTTTTTCCCTCCCTCCCCTCAGTCTTCCATCTGCTTTTCTCTCGCCCTGTTTCCCAGGTCCCAGATTTTTTTTTATTTTAAAACATATGAACATTCATATGTATTTATGTATGCATTATATCAACTTTGTATCAAATTACAAAAGACAAGTGACCGTTTGTGTGAGGTGTGTGGAATTCAGAGTGTATGGAGGCAGGGCAGTAAATTTAACATTATTCTTTCTTCTAGTTGCCCTTATCAGTCTCACACTATTGTTTTCCTTCTTCTAAAAGTCTTGATAACACCATCGTGGAGTTTTTCTTTGATTATTTCAGCAACTAGGATTGTAAATAAATGATTTGTTGTACTCTCCCATTCACTGCGCTCTGAGTTCACCAACTATGACCACTTCTGCTGCTGAGAAACACCCAATTGTGAAAAGGCTCCATTATTATTATTATTAAATATGTGCAATTGGCAACTCATTCCGCTGCGGCGACCCCTGACTAAGCCTGAGGAAATTAAGTGAGTGCCGTGTTATTAAAGTTTTCCTGATATTTCCCCATGTGTGTACGTGTGACCTTGTTCAGAGTAAACAGTGTCCAGCATATGGCGGTAATGAAGGGAAAGAGTCTCCTATTTGATCTCTGGTGGAGAATCAGAGCAGATTTGAGACGCAGATCTCCCTCTGAGGAGGATGAGCAGGCAACGGCTTATTAGCGGTGTAATTATCATCCACTTGTTCTGTGAAGGACGCCCGCTGAGCTCGCCCGAACACGTCCTCAACACAATAAAACAAGCTGTGTACACTACTGACTACTGTCTGCCAGACTCCTTCTGCACTTTGGAGCTTTTCCGTGATTTCTGCACCAAAAACAATTATGACTGAGTTTGATCTTCCACCTACATTGACTCTTAAAGGGCTCCCCTGTTTCCATAATGTAAGATAAGTCTTTGGTGTCTTCAGAATGTGTCTGTAAAGTTTCAGCTCAAAATACTCGTTAGATTATTTACAACCCCAAATCAGATAAAGTTGGGACAGCAAATAAAAAAAGAAAGTAGTGATTTCCAAATTTACTTTGACTTGTATTTCTGGCCTGTCTGCAGTCCCGACCTGTCTCCAATAGAGAATGTGTGGCGTATTTTGAAGCGCAAAATGCGACAAAGAAGAGCCCGTACTGTTGCCCACTTTAAGACTTGTTTGCAGGAAGAATGGGACAAAATTACACCTGAAACACTTCATCACTTGCTGTCCCTAAACGTCTTTTAATTGTTGTTAGGTAGACGTTTTGTGCATCTACTTGAAGTGGATTCACACAGCCTCTATGTCTTTTCTTTCTTACAAACATGCACTGTTTTAAACTCATTCTTGAGCTGCAGCTGATCACAGAGAGTTGAACAGGTCTTTTAATCCCAGTTTCTTTGCAAATCCTGTTCTGTGGACATGTTTATACGCGTTCCTATGGAGACATGTTAATACGTGGCTGTCAATCAATTCACACTGCTACGTCACGTTGCGGTCGGACTCAAAATCACTGGGATTCGGACGTCAGGAAATTTTAAAAAAGAGACTTGTGTTGTGTTTACTGTAATACTATTTCAGTTTCAGTGTCACAATTATTATTATTTTTAATTAGAATTGAAGATTCATGGCCGACACGGTGGCTCAGTGGTTAGCACTGTTGCCTCACAGCAAGAAGGTTGCTGGTTCGAGCCTCGGCTGGCTCAGTTGGCATTTCTGTGTGGAGTTTGCATGTTCTCCCCGTGTTGGCGTGGGTTTCCTCCGGGTGCTCCGGTTTCCGCCACAGTCCAAACACGTAAGCTATAGGTGAATTGGATGAACTAAATTGGCCATAGTGTATGAGTGTGTGTGTGTGAATGTGAGTGTGTCTGGGTGTTTCCCAGTATTGGGTTGCGGCTGGAAGGGCATCTGCTGCGTAAAATATATGCCGGAATAGTTGGCGGTTCATTCCGCTGTGGCGACCCCTGATTAAAAAGCTGAAGGAAAATGAATGAATGAATGAATGAATAGATACAACCAAGCACTTTGGATAAAAAATTCGCAAAGCTTAATGCGTATGGCCATCATGAGTTTATATGAGGCTCATTACAGTCTCTTCTTCAGTGTAAACATAGTGAACAATTCACTCAGTAAACACAAAAAAATTTAACCTTTGAACACTTCAAGCAACTTCTACTTTTTAAAGAAAACTTTTTAGTTGCTTCAAAGTTCCACTTTTCTTACGAAACAATTGCCTCGTCTTTTAGAGATGTTCTTCTATTTCCTACTGCCACTCGATGAATCTTTTGTCTTCATTTCTCTTCTTTTAGACTTTCCGATCTGACATTCTCATTTCACACAAAAGGATTTTTCAAGACCAAAAAAAAATGGGGAAAAACTAAACAATACAAATAGACTAATTGAAGTCAATAGAGGAAGTGTGCAGCTGTCAGAAGCGGCGCGGCTCCCTGCAGGTCCATTAGCAAAACAAAGTCTCTGAAAAGTGTGTGACAGGAGCCAGAACGAGCCGCCGTCTCCTTGTTATCAGCCCATTACTCACTCTACCTGTCTAACTCTCTCACACCACTGAGCCCAGACATTTCACAACTCTGATGCTCTCTCTTTTACTGCTGTAATGGTGCCTGAGATCAGATCTGTGAAGCTCTCTCAGGACCAGCCAACTAAATAAGAGAAGCTAACAGTTAGAACTTAAAGGTGCTGTATGTACGTTTTTACTTCTAAAGCATAAACATACTACAATATGTTTGGAGATATTTCAGAAACATGCTCAGAGAACATTCTTGTTTATCTGAGAAACAATGCTGAAGTCAGATATTCTGCTTTGAAAACCTGCCGAACGCTGTCTTTGTTTTGGTCTCTTTAACCCACCCACTGCCAATTTAGCCAATTATATTTCAGCACCCCGGGTTGCCTTGGTGGAAAACTGCGTATTTCATTCATTCATTCATTCATTCAGTCAGGAAGGCTCTCAAAGACTTAGTTCGCGACCAAAAATGTGACCTCCGGTGGACAGTAGCAGACACCGAAATGAGACGCAGATTCAGAGTTCCACATGAGGTTATTAATTAGCAAATAATATAAATATTACGAATGTAAACATTAGGTGAGCAGGTCACATTGTAACCCCGTGTCATAACAACACGCTACATGACGAGATTTGCAGTGATGAGCAATTTGGCTGTTTGCACCAGACGAAACACGACAGAAATTTAAATACAGCCATTCAGGAGCACAGAATAGTGCACTCACTGCACTCCAATGAAATGTCAGAATGTTATTGTCCAGATCTGAGGTGAACTCGCGTTATTAGCATTATTAGCACATTATTAACATTATTAGCAAAAGATGTTTTGTGTTTAGTTCCATTAGATATGATGATCACCTGTTTATTATTCTGTTACTGTGCAGGACAGCACATGTGGTTTTGGAGATATACATTTACTACTATTAAACAATTACCTAAATAATGATCAACATATACTATACTGCGAAATGTTTTGGGGCATCTGTCTTTACATGCACATGAATTTTAATGACATCATAACCTTAATGTAGGGTTTAACATGAAATTGCCCACTATGCAACTCTCCTGGGAAGGCTTACCATAAGGTTTAGGAGTGTGTTTATGGGCATTTTTGACCATTCTTCTAGGCCAGTTTTTTCCCAATCCTGTTCCAGGAGGTACACCAACAATCTACCTAATCAAACACACCTGAATCAACTCTAGAAGAGACTCCAAAACCTGAAACGAATGCATCAGATTGGGGAGACATCCACAATATGTACTGTTGGTTACCCTCCAGGAACATGGTTGAGAAACAGCACAGTCTCTGCTCTAATTTATCCCAAAGGTGTTCATTCGGGTTGAGATCAGGACTCTGTGCTGGCCAGTCCAGATCTTCCACACACATCTCCCACTATCCAAATGCTACCATACTTGAATTAACTGAGCTCCTGAAGGAGACCCATTTTTTGTTTGTAGAACTATACATGATTTGTCACTGGCAATAAGTCAGATTTTAACAAACGAACGTGATCATCTGTTGAAAAACAGCTTGTCTATGAATATGATGAATGTTTTATTTTGGAGTATGACGGCTGGGTGAATTGATATTTAAAAATCAATAGCAGTTTGTGTGGTCACCCTAGCATTAGATGGAGCAAAATCCTGCTTTCCCTTCAAACCCACTGAAGCACGAAAGTCATTTACATTTTCGATGGCCTGGGGAGAGCAAGTAATCAGGAAAAGGATCATTTTGAGTGATTTATTCCTTTATTCTACTCAAGAGATGTTTCAGAGCCTTCTAGATCCTATATTATATGTATATAGAAAGAGAGAGCGAGAGAACTCAACTGTAATCCAGCTACAGAGGCAGTTTCACTTGAGAAATATCAGATTGTTTTCCATCCATACAGACTGACCCCAAGAGAAGATTTCTCTACTGTGAAATCTTTGAAAGAAGAAAGCGTTATATATTTGCACTGTTGGAAATGCTGGAACAAGGAGAGACGGATCTGGAAAGCGTTCAATCAGAGCGGGAGAACAAGACAGAAAACCACATCACTGCCTACATCTCCCACAGGACCAGAGGAGCCAAAGAGAGGCACAAATTGAAGACAAAGCGATGAGATCTGAAATCTGAATCTCGCCGCAGGGGCTGAGACGAGACGAGACCGGGGTAAAGGAGACGTCCCGCTCCAGTCTGTGATTCTGCATCCGCTGGCTTGATCAGCTGGAGAGTAAACAGAAGCTCTAAACCCCAGAGATGAAGCAAACACCTAACATGAGCTCGCATACAAAGAAACGAGAGGAGAAGCCTGAACGAGAAAGAAAACAGGTCAGATCTGTGTCTTAGTGGCTTAAACACACTGAACAGAGCTGGCTTGTGGGAAATGCATGCTTAAATCACATTTGTTTACCCCTTTTCCTCCTACATATTCTTGTCAGAACAGTATTTAGCACACATGCTGGGGTCTAGGATAAGATTCTGACGGTATGATAACCTTGGAAAAAAATATCACGGTATTGTGATCACTGCTCTAAAATAAGTTACTTTTAAATGTCTGGGTAAAAAACAGCAAC
Source organism: Danio jaintianensis (assembly GCA_903798115.1). NCBI lineage: Eukaryota > Metazoa > Chordata > Actinopteri > Cypriniformes > Danionidae > Danio > Danio jaintianensis. The sequence continues at coordinate 4,071,923 of CAIGQV010019158.1, read as the reverse complement.
CTTTTTTCCCCACTGAACACACTATACTTTATTTTAAGAATCATTCATAATATTTTGGAGCAGTAAACATGTCAGGCTGAATAATTGCTATAAATGATTGCCTTCTGCTATCTTCATTAGTTTCAAAAACACAGATTTTTTCACAACTTGAAAAGGCGTCTTTGGAGATCTTTCTTTTCTGTGGATATAAAGTAAAGCCACTGCACTGTTCGGGTCTATAGGATGTTGGTTTATAAGAGTTATTGGTTTATAAGTTCAGATGTTTGCTGAATCGTGGGCTGACCTGTAGCTTTTAGTTTCTAAAAAAAAAAACCCACAAAAACATTACATATATGGTAGGAACGAAATTTTAGCGGTTTTAAAACCTTGACTTTTCATAAAACCCTTGAAACTGGTTATCATCCCATGCTTAGCTGGGACAGCATATTCCTATATTCATTTATTCATTTTCTTTTCAGCTTAGTCCCTTTATTCATCAGGGGTCGCCACAGCGGAATGAACCGCCAACTTATCCAGCATAAACACCCATACACACTCATTCACACACACACACACACTACGGACAATTTAGCTTACCCAATTCACCTATAGCGCATGTCTTTGGACTTGTGGGGGAAACCGGAGCACCCAGAGGAAACCCACCCCAACACGGGGAGAACATGCAAACTCCACACAGAAATGCCAGCTGACCCAGCCGAGGCTCAAACCAGCGACCTTCTTGCTGTGAGGCGACAGCGCTACCCACTGCGCCACCGTGTCGCCCATATTCCTATATAGTATATGTTAAAAAATGCATGTCTGAACTGAGCACGAGATGCATCCTAAAATAAGTCCCATCCCATCCAATTATCCAAACTGTGGAGATGGGATGCATGAGCTGGACAAATCTGACATTGTGATATTTGATTGTTCTACAATATATATTGCCATATGAATACCAGGACTTGAATAGCTCTATTTGAAATGTAATCTTGACTTTAAATTGATTGAAATAATCTTATATCAAACTAATTGCTAGCATAAATTAGTACAAAGTGAACAAAAGTGAAATAAGTAGCTCTTTATGGCCTACTAGTCAAATAGCAGTCAGATATTCAAATAATCAAATGTAATGTAAAATAACACTGTACAGTCTTCATAGCTTATCAACTATGATCCCAACTTGACATTGCATATCCTGCAATGTGACTATTTGCGAATGCACACATTGAGATATCGATGCTAAAACCATATATTGTGCAGCTGAATGTGTTGAATATTGGCGCTCATGAAGGTGAAAATCCAATCAGCAATGTTTCCCAATTACATCCTATCCAACCTCTCAACAGGAACTTCCAATCCTTCTCAACTGCAACTAAAATGATGCAAACTTTCCCAAAAATCAAGTTGTTTCAATTACAATTGACAATACGTCCAACCTTGAGGCGGATGGGCTACAGCAGCAGAAGACCACACCGGGTGACACTCCTGTCAGCTAAGAACAGGAAACTGAGGCTACAATTCACACAGGCTCACCAAAACTGGACAATAGAAGATTGGAGAAACGTTGCCTGGTCTGATGAGTCTCGATTTCTGCTGCCACATTCGGATGGTTGGGTCAGAATTTGGCGTCAACAACATGAAAGCATGGATCCATCCTGCCTTGTCTCAACGGTTCAGGCTGGTGGTGGTGGTGTAATGGTGTGGGGGACATTTTCGTTGGCACACTTTTAGCCCATTAGTACCAATTGGGCATCGTGTCAACGCCACAGCCTACATGAGTATTGTTGCTGACCATGTCCATCCCTTTATGATCACAGTGTACCCATCTTCTGATGGCTACTTCCAGAAGGATAACGCGCCATGTCATAAAGCGTGAATCATCTCAGACTGGTTTCTTGAACATGACAATGAGTTCAGTGTACTCAAATGGCCTCCACAGTCACCAGATCTCAATCCAATAGAGCACCTTTGGGATGTGGTGGAAAGGGAGATTCGCATCATGGATGTGCAGCCCACAAATCTGCAGCAACTGCGTGATGCTATCATGTCAATATGGAGCAAAATCTCTGAGGAATATTTCCAGTACTTTGTTGAATCTATGCCACGAAGGATTAAGGCATTTCTGAAGGCAAAAGGGGGTCCAACCCGGTACTAGTAAGGTGTACCTAATAAAGTGGCCGGTGAGTGTATATTTACTTGTCTAGAAAATGCTTCTTGATTTAAGAGTTTTTAGATATCTGGACAAGAAACAAGACAAAAACTCTAAGTAAGAAAAGCATGTTTTGCAGTGCAGCCTCTTGATCTGGACAAATTTAGATGGTCTGAATCCAGCACAAATCTTATTCCCTCTTCTCGTACCACGATAACCTCCTTCAATCACTTGTAGAATAAAAATCAGGCAAAAGCCCCACCAAAATAAGACAGGGAAAGTGGGTTTTAACAGTATTTTCAAGTGGGAAATCTTCCCTCCTGCACTCAATTAAACCCAACAGATAATGCCATTACACACCAATCCATCACAAACATCGCAATAAAAACAAACTCAATCCTTTCTTGACATCTCACACACACACACACTCACACACGCTGCTGAAGAGTGTGCTAATGCATTCGGCGCAGAGATAAACAAGGTGTAAGCGGGACTCCAGGAGGAATGAAATTAGTTCCGTCTACTTAGAGCGAGCCAAGGAAAGACACAGAAGGAGAGACGGCAGAAGAGAAAAGAGACAGCGGAAGTAATTCGATTTATGAGGGCTGTTAATGAGATTACTTTAACACCACTTTACAGACCGTCAGCAAAAACAGAAAGTCGCTATTTACTTGCTGTTAAGTCACGAATGCTTGTTTTCAATTGTTTCCATCCTGGAACATCTGACCAGCATCTGACAATCTTCATTAACGTCAATGCTGATGAAACAGTGCGCAACTACACACACACACATTGGTATTGGTGGTTTATGAAGACTCTAAATAGGTCTAAATAGTCAGAAAAAAATGCTTATTATATGTCCATATCGGCGGCGCGGTGGCTCAGTGTTTAGCACTGTCGCCTCACAGCAAGAAGGTCGCTGGTTCGAGTCCCGGCTGGGTCAGTTGGCGTTTCTGTGTGGAGTTTGCATGTTCTCCCCGTGTTGGCGTGGGTTTCCTCCGGGTCCTCCGGTTTCCCCCACAGTCCAAACACATGCGCTATAGGGGAATTGAATATATAATTGGCTGTAGTGTATGAGTGTGTGTGTGTGTGAATGAGTATGGGTGTTTCCCAGTACTGGGTTGCGGCCGGAAGGGCATCCGCTGCGTAAAACATATGCTGGAATAGTTGGCGGTTCAGTCCGCTGTGGCGAACTCTAAAACAGAGACTAAGCCAAAGGAAAATGAATTAAATTATTCACCTTAAGAATAACAATGTGAGCTAGCAAAGTAAACATAGTAGATTTAAATTTCAAGCAGACTTTAAGCTTCTGTCCCTAATAATATGTTCTTTACAACAATCTTCTAAAGAGTTCAGGTGTCGGTGTGATCATGAACCTGTGTGTGTGTGTGTGTGTGTGTGTGTGTGTGTGTGTGTGTGTGTGTGTGCGTGAGCACTAGAGGAAGTTGATTTCTTTGATAAAGATCAACAGCGCGTCTGACTCTGCTGCCCTCCGTCCACCTAATTCTCTTCATTCCTTTCATTTCCTTCTTCACACTGAAAAAGCAAACGTCAGAGTGTGTGTCCCTCGCTGTTACCAGGCTAAAAAGACCCACTTGATGGAAAAACAGGCTTTGTGTGTGAGATTTTGACAAAGGAACACAAATAAAAACACACTGCAACAATAACGCCTGTCGAGATTGAACGGGGGAAAAAAGCTTGTTCTAAAATCATGATTTTTTTAGCAGTAATAAAAATTTGGGAAAAACGTAACAAATTTTCCTAAAATCATAACATTTTCTTTTTCATCGTAATAAAAACAGGGAAAAAGCACATTCTTAAATCATAATACATATTCTTTGCAGTAATAAAAATGGGGATAGGAAAGTTCATTCTAAAATCATATACTGTATATTAGGCATGGGACTATAACCATTTTCAAGGTATACTGTGGTTTGGAAAAGTCAAGGTTTTAAAAGCGGCAACATTTTCTGCTATACCGTTCCTAAGGTATGTGTAGGAATTTTTATTTACATTTTTTTTACTTAGTTTTTTAGGAAAACCGTATCTCCAGCATAAAAAATATCCAAAGATGCCTTTTTTTTAAATCTGTAAACAAATCTGTTTTCGAAACAAATGAAGACAGCAGAAGTCGATAATTCATTTTCATTATTCAGCCTGACATGTTTACTGCTCCAAATATTTTAAAAGTTTCTCAAAATAAAGTATAGTGTGTTCAATGGGGAAAAGTTGTAGTTTTTTACCCAGACATTTAAAAAGAATATATTTTGGAGCAGTAATCACAATACCGTGAAACCATTATATTTTTATCCAAGGTTATCACACCGTCAGAATCTTATACCGGCCCATGCCTACTGTATGTATATATTTTATTGCAATAAAAAAGGGAAAAAAGTTCATTCTAAAATCATATACTCTCTATATATATTTTATCGTAATAAAAATGGGGGAAAAGCTTCATTTCAAAAACATATAGACCATTTTGAGGGATGTAAACAAAAACAATGGTCCCAATGTATTTCCTGTTTCACATTTTTAATTTCTATAGCTTTCGAGAATCCAAAAAGAGCCACATATTGATAGATAATGTTATGATAGCTGTTTTAACATGAAGTTATGATTGAATTGCCTCTTGTTACAGTTATGAAATATATAATATATAAAAATAAGCAGGAAATAGTCATGGGCCAATGACATCACCACATTGAAATGGTCTATAATGTATTTATTCATTCATTCATTCTTTATCTTTTCGGCTTAGTCCCTTTATTAATCTGGGGTCAACACAGCGGAATGAACCACCAACTTATCCAGCATATGTTTTACACAGCGGATGCCCTTCCAACTGTAGCCCAACACTGGGAAACATCCATACACACTCATCCACACACATACACTACGGACAATTTAGGTTATCAATTCACCTATAGCGCATGTGTTTGGACTTGTGGGGGAAACCGGAGCACACAGAGGAAACCCACGCGAACACGGGGAGAACATGCAAACTCCACACAGAAACGCCAACTGACCCAGCCGAGGCTCGAACCAGCGACCTTCTTGCTGTATATATATATATATATTTTGTAATAAAGATAGGGAAAATTTTCATCCTAAAATCATAATATATATTCTTAACAGTAATAAAAAAGGGGGAAAAAAGCTCATTCTTAAATCATAATATATTTTTTGTCGTAATAAAAAACAGGAAAAAAAAAAAAAAGTTTCATTCTAAAATAATTTTTTTTAGCCAGTAATAAAAAAGGGGGGAAAAGTTAAGTCTAAAATCATATAAAATTGTATTTTTTGCAGTAATAAAACACTTTTGATATCATTCACTGTTTCTTATGAAAATGCTATTTATTTATACAAAACTTGACTAGGCTTTATTAAATAGTGTCCTTATTAAAGTTTAATAAAGGGATAGTTCATCCAAAAATGTAAATTCTGCCACAATTTACTTCTCCTCAACATAAACATAAAAAAGATATACTGAAGAATGCTAGAAACCTGTAACTATTGACTTTGCATGGTATTATTTTTCCTACTATGGATGTCAATGGTTACAATTTTCAGCTTTCAATCTTCTTTGTCCAACAGGGAACTTAGAAAGGTTTGTAACCCCTTGAAGCCGAGTAAATAGTCAGTACATTTTCATTTTTGAGTGAACTGTGTCTTTAAGAAACTAAGGATCTGTTTAGTGCCATAAACAGACACTCATCTCGTGTAGAAAATCTTTTGTTTTGCTATAAATATCCAGCAAACACCTCCTCCTCCTCTGTTTCCTCTTCACTTTTCTCACTTCACTTTCAATAGGATCCAGTTTCATACTCATCCTTACCTATTTCACCCTCTTCCCTCCATTATCCCTCGCTCTCTCTATTTGATTTTCTCTGTCTGTCAGCAACGAGACTTGACGGATCAGATTCACACTCGCTAAAGCAAATAAGAAACATGTCTGCATTTATATGGGTCATTACTGCAGAGAGACTGTAGGATCACTGAATCCACACCTCAAACCTGATGTACTGCTCTGCTAAATGATCACACTGCCCTAGCAACCACACAGAACACCTTAGCAACCAAAGCTGATAGCCGGTATGTGCTTAAAAACTGCTTTTTTAATCCAAATATCAAACCTTTTATCTTAAAGGGGACCTATTATGCTGCTTTTTACAAGATGTAAAACGCGTCTCTGATGTCTCTAGAGTGTGTGTGTGTGTGTGTGTGTGTTTCAGTTTGAGCTCTGAATACCACACAGACAATGTTTTCTAACTCTCTGAAACTGACCCTTTTAGGCTTTGATCCTGATTGTGGCGTTTTGGTGACTGTCGCTTTAAATTCAAATGAGATTGTGCTCTTTTCAGAAGAGGGCGGAGCTACAGATTCCTGTGTGTCAGCATAGTGGCAGATTCAAACACAAGACTAATGTCATATGCTAATGAGGGAGAGATATTTTTACCATTAGAAGGTGCTTATATTTACACACTGCTGACACACAACTGTGTTTAAACCCCTAATGAAAGTGACTTTTGCATAATAGGATCCCTTTAAAACTTCATATTTGTTGTCTATGTGTAATATGTAGAAAAATATTAATCGTTTAAGGGTGACTCAATATGTCAAACTACTACCTGTAGTGAACACACATATTCAATTCAATTCATCTTTATTTCTATAGCGCTTTTACAATGTAGATTGTGTCAAAGCAGCTTCACATAGAAGATTATAGTGAATCGAACATACTGACCTGAGGCGGGACAGAATTTATAAGTGAACAGAGTCATATTTACAGTTTGTTTGGTGCACAAAAGTGTTCTTGGAGCTTCGTTTAATTACAATTAAACCACTGAAGACTTGTGAACTGATTTGACAATGTTTTTGGCTCCTTTTCCGAACATTTCTGGAGCATTGCTGTTTATGGAGGATAAGGGAGCTCTCAGATTACATCTAAAATATATTCATTTATGATCTGAAGATCAAAGAGAATAAAACGAAGGAAATTGAAGAGAGGAAGGATAATCGAAGGTCCCAGGAGATTGAAACAACATGAGGGTGAGTAATTAATAACCAAATTTTGGGGTGAACTAACCCTTTAAGTCAAGGCTTTTCAAAGTCTCAACTCAAAGGTCCAAATCTGAATTTTCATCAATGTCAAAGGCCTGGAAAATCAAACCTTGATTTTAATAAACATGCACATACATAAATCATAAATGGAGATCTGGACAGAAGTTAAAGGGCTAGTTCAATGTAGTCACTATTTAATCGCCCTCAAATGGTTCCAAACCTTTAAGAGTTTCTTTATACTGTTAAACACTACAGATGTTTTGAATAATGCTGAATACCTGTAACCATTGACTACCATAGTCAATGTCAAATAAATACTCATTCATTTTCCTTCGGCTTAGTCCCTTTATTCATCTGGGGTCGCCACAGCGGAATGAACCGCCAACTATTCCAGCATATGTTTTACACAGCGGATGCCCTTCCAGATGCAACCCAGTACTGGGAAACATCCATACACACTCATACACTATGGCCAATGTAGATCATCCAATTGACCTATAGCACGTGTTTGGACTGTGGGGGAAACCGGAGCACCCGGAGGAAACCCACGCCAACATGGGGAGAACATGCAAACTCCACACAGAAATGCCAATTGACCCAGCCGGGACTCGAACCGGCGACCTTCTTATTGTGAGGCGACAGTGCTAACCATTATGCCACCGTGTGGCCCCCAAACAAATGCTATAGACTCAATGGTTACAGATTTCCAAAATACTTTAATATATCTTCTTTTCTGTTTAAAAGACGAAAGAAACTCATAAAGGTTTGAGTAAGGGTGAGTACATAATGATATAATTTTCATTTCTGTGTGAACTGTCCCTTTAATGCTCAGTTAGGTTTATGGTTTTGGTAGATTGAACAGATGGTTCAAAGAGTTGGCGTACACCGAAAGTTGCTGTAATTACAGAATAATTTACATAAATTAATTACAGCTGTAATTAGATGCAGGTATTTTTAAACAAGAACCTGTTTTTTTTTCGGAAAATAGGTCAAATGAAGATTACATACAGCTGAAGTCAGAATTATCAGCCCTCCTGAATTATTAATATTTTTTCCCCAATTTCTGTTTAACGAAAAGAAGATTTTATTTCAGCACATTTCTAAACATAATAGTTTTAATAACTCATTTTTAATCACTGATTTCTTTTCTCTTTGCCATGATGACAGCACATAATATTAGACTAGATATTTACTAGTATTCAGCTTAAAGTGTTCAGTTTAAGTTTAAAGGCTTAACTAGGGTAATTAGGGTAAAGTTAGGGTAATTAGGCAAGTCATTGTATAACAGTGGTTTGTTCTGGAGACAATCCAAAACTAATATTGCTTAAGGGGGCGAATAATATTGACCTTAAAATGGCTTTAAAAAATTAAGAACTGCTTTTATTCTAGCCGAAATAAAACAAATAAAGAAAAAATATTATAGAAAATACTGTGAAAAATTCCTGAATCTGTTCAACATCGTTTGGGAAATATTGGAAAAAGAAGAAAGAATGTCTATTGTGTTTCTTTATTCTTCTTTTTTTGTAGTTCTTTTGTCTTACTTTGAGTGATTTGGTCCCAGATTGAGATGCACTTCTCTAAATGATCAGATGAACTTTTACATTTACAGTGATGTCTGGACTCTATGTTTACAGTATATTTACAGTATACTCACATGCTTCCAGTGGCCGAGCTACTGTCGGTGGGCAGAGAGCCATTGGATCGCTCCATCTGTGCCAGCCTGAACACACAAAAATCAACACCAGTGGGGGATCAGTATTACAGTGTTTATTAAATGATGCAAAACATGGAATTATGTTTCTCCACCATGGCTAAACACGTGATCAATGAGAATATGAGCTCAAACTTTATTTTAAAGGTCCAGTGAAGTGCTTTGAAATGTGCATTTTTTTATTGGATGTTTGACGTAATCTCAACTGAAACACAAAGAGAGGGCGGGGCATAGAGTAGCCCCTCCCTTAAAAAAACAGCCAATAGCGTTTAGTTTTATCACCGCTCTGCCAGTGAGAGTGGTTGAGATCAAGTACATCAAATGAACAGCCAATGAGAAGAAGAGGGCGGGGCATGTCCGATACTGGTCAGAAGATTTGATGAGAAACGGAAGTATGAAGTGATGACAAAAAATGTTGATCGATTTAGGTGGAAGAGACAAACTGCAAGTTTTGGATGTTTATATCAGTTTTATATTTTCTAAACGTGAATTCTGTTACTGTTTTGGAGCACACTAGATAATAAATATCCTTAAAACGAACATACTGAAACTAACATCTACATGTTTTTATTTTTATTTCATGGGACCTTTCATTTGTTGCTTATTAATAGTTATTAAGTTAGTAGTTGGGTTTAGGTATTGGTAGGATTGGTGGTGTAGAATAAAATCATGCAGAAAATGTACTTTATTTGTACTAATAAACAGCCAGTATCTTAATAATAGGCAGGTAATAAGCCACTAGTTATTAGAGAGAATTGTTACTTAACATCGAGTTTTACACACGCACACACACACCTGAGAATTGTTACTTTTTAAGAAAGGGGGGAAAAGTTAAGTCTAAAATCATATAAAATTTTATTTTTTGCAGTAATAAAACACTTTTGATATCATTCACTGTTTCTTATGAAAATGCTATTTATTTATACAAGAATTGTAACATAAAGTGTTATTGGACCTAACCCTAGCCCTAACCTTAACCCTAAAGAAAGAGTAGTTAAACTGTATTGGACACCATTAATTAAGCCTCAATACTGAATAAAATCATTGATGATGTGAATGTAAGAGCTCTTCCCACGCACGCACGCACGCACACACACACACACACACACACACACGCGCACACACACACACAAAAACACAAAAAAACACACACACAGACTTGAGAATTGTTACTTAACATAAAGTTTTATTGGACCTAACCCTAGCCCTAACCTTAACCCTAATGAGAAAGTAGTCAAACTGTATTGGACACCACCAATTAGGCCTCAACACTCTATAAAATCATAGATAAAGTGAAGGTAAGAGGTTTACTTTCACTCACCCACAAAAACACACACACAGACCTGAGAATTGTTACTTGACATGAAGTGTTATTGAACCCTAACCTTAACCCTAATCAAAAAGTACAGTCAAACTGTGATGGACGCCACCAATACTGAATAAAATCATAGATAATGCAAGCTTTACTCACACACACACATACAGTACACAGACACACACACACCCAGGACTGAAGACTTGTCCCGATGGATTGCAGTCTCACAGAGTTCCTATAATAGGATAGAGGTTTGTGTCGTAGTCTATATTCACAATCCCTTAATAACTGCCTGTGTGTGTGTGTGTGTGTGTGTGTGTGTGTGTGTGTGTGTGTGTGTGTGTGTGTGTGTGTGTGTGTGTAATAGTGACATTGAGAGAATCTCGCTGACGGTGAAAATCCATTTTCGAGTCTTTATGGATAGAAGGTCAGAGCTGGAGGCAGCCGCTGCATTTGTGCATGTGTAGTGAGTGTGTGTGTGCATTTTTTTTCTCTTTGAGCAGGTGTAAATCGAATTGATACGCGCCTAATATACTCGATATGGCAGCAGATTAAATTGGTTTCGGCAGAGAGCCAGAGGTCTGATGGGGCATGTGTGCATGTATACTGCTCGTCTGTCACCGCTTTCATTTTTTTTTTTCAGTGTTGCGTTCTGCATTTCAGAAGCTCTGACGCTGCGTTCGACTTTTAGCTCAAACTACTAATTTTCTGCTTATAAATAGTTAAGGCAGTAGTTGGGTTTATGTGTTGGGTAGGATTAGAATATGTATACAAAATATAAAATCATGCAGAATATGTGCTTTTTAAGTACTAATAAACAGCCACTGTTTTAATAATATGCAGGTAATGTCTATTATTAAAATAATGTCACCCTTCATTTATTATTAACAACACTTCCCTGGCATTATCTTTGTTGAATGAACTGCAATATTAGTTTCTTACTATTTTTTTTTTCTTGAGCATGTCACTGTCACCCTTAAAATATATATATATATATATATATATTTATTTTTTTTGTTGGTTTTGTTTTGTTTTGTTTATTACATGCAGAAGCATTTTTACCATTTATTAAGCATTTAAAAGACAAAAAAGGCTTTAATAAAGTGTCATAAATCATCATGAACTAAATTCATATTTCTCAGTACTTATTAGCATAGATACTAAAATAAAAGTGCAACCTGTTTGTCAACAAGTACAGACACACTCAATATACCATTCAACTGATTAATAATGCATTAAATGACTGACAGCTCTAGTCTGTAAATATCTAACAGTCTATAAATAGGATTAAAGTGTGGTGTGTGTGTGCTGTAATACTAAAAGTGTGTTTACCTGTTGGCGTATTCGCCTATCCGCGAGTGTGTGTCGTCATGAGGGAGCTGTGGTGACGGACAGAGCCTACAAACACAAACACAACCATGAACAAAAGCACCAAAAAAAATCCAAAATTCCACACATGAAGTGAGTCTGGTGATCTACAGTGAAGGCTGTGAGTTATTGAGACGGACCAGCTGAGGAAAAAGGTTAGAAATAAAATAAAAGATGAACAGAAGGGGGTGGTAGGGGTGGCGTGCCGTTGGGAGCGTGCATTGATGAGAACAGCATGCGGTGCAGAAGAAGAAGAAGAAGAAGACGAGACCACTGATGGCTGACTGTAGTACTCACTCATAGTGCTCCGGACACATGCTGATGAGAGTGACCGGACTGCAGGAGGAGAAACAAAAACAACAACCAGGGAGAGAGGGGGGAGGGATAGAGTATTTTAGGGTCAGAGCTCAAACAATGTGGAGGTCAGATACACACAAAAGATATATGTGCAATATTCCTCCAGTACTGTAGGGGGCAGCACTGACGTCGGGGAAATTATACATTTGCATTTACAAAATGTTGATCAATGATAACCAGAACTCAAAAATAAAGAGGGGGGAGCAGGAAGGATAGAGTATTTTAGAGTCAGAGGTCAAACAATGTGGACGTCAGATCCAAACAACAGAGATGTGCTATACTCCTCCCACACTGTAGGGGGGGCAGCACTGACATCTTGATCACTGGCTGTGTCCGAAATCACCCACTACTCGAGTAGGTACTACATTTGAATATGAATTTACTACATGACCGTTAGAAAAGTGTTTTCTATATAGTATGAATGTGAGTAGTATGAATGGAATTCGGACGTACAACATCCGTCATTATCACATGACCTATACCCGCATCAGTTGCGTCGCTTTACGCCCATTCGTGAATTCTCTCGTGCGGCATCATGGGATATCGTACTGTTTTAACGTACCTTATAGTAGGAAAATATGCAATTTTGGATGCAGCCAATGATAACCAGGAGTTGAAAATAACAGGGGTGTGGAGGAATGGAGTATTTTAGGGTCAGAGGTCAAACAACTTAGATGTGCAATACTCCTCCAGTACTGTAGAGGGCAGCGCTGACATCTGAGAAAGTACACATTTGCATTTACAACTTGTTGATCAATGACAACCAGAAATGGAGAATAAAGGGAAGGGGGTAGAGTATTTTAGGGTCAGAGGTCAATGTGGAGGTCAGATCCACACAACAGAGATCTGCAATACTCCTCCAGTACTGTAAGGGGCAGCACATTATTCATTTATTCATTCATTCATTTTCTTTTCGGCTTAGTCCCTTTATTAATCTGGGGTCGCCACAGCGGAATGAACCGCCAACTTATCCAGCATATGTTTTACGCAGCGGATGCCCTTCCAGCTGCAACCCATCACTGGGAAACATCCATACACAGTCATTTACACACATATACTACAGACAATTTAGTTTACACAATTCACCTATAGCACATGTCTTTGGACTTGTGGGGGAAACCGGAGCACCCGGAGAAAACAGCACATTATACATTTGCATTTACAACTTGTTGATCAATGATAACCAGAACTCGAGAATAAAGGGAAGGGGTAGAGTATTTTAGGGCAAGAGGTCAATGTGGAGGTCAGATCCACACAACAGAGATGTGCAATACTCCTCCAGTACTGTAGCGGGCAGCACTGACATCTGTGAAATGATAGATTTGCATTTACAAAATGTTGATCAATGAAAACCAAAACTCGAGAATAAAGGGAAGGAGTAGAGTATTTTAGGGTCAGAAGTCAATGTGGAGGTCAGATCCACACAAAAGATATATTGTTCTTTTTTTTTTTAACAGAACACACAGGTTAAAAGTGCACATATTATTTAACTTTATCAGACACAGGGTGCACCACGATTTTGTTAGAAATTACATCACAGCAAGTTTGTTCATTGATATTGCTTCATTGTGGTTTTTTTCTTTAGGATTGCCCTGGCCATCGTATGAAACAGAGCTGCATAGACACTGCGACAAACAAAGCTAAATGCATCTGGATCCAATGTAAAGTTTAATTTGGGGGCGAATTAATGATCATTATTTAAAAAATCAGCTTAAGAGTGTATCAGTCACATTTCCTTTGCACGCACACACACGCACACGCACACACACACACACACACACACGCACACACAGGGCAGTATTTGGCTTCAGAGGCGGACCAGATTTCCAAACCAATCTTTAATCTTTCGTATATTTTCATTCCAATCGAGTGTCTTTTCAAGTTAAAACTTGGCATTAATCACACACAGCGAAGGCACAAAAGATCAAACGCTGCGCTCTGACTGGCGAGGGACGAGTCTAATCTACTGCAGAACCCCAGTGAACTTCAGCATCTCTTAAAATGATGAAAAGTGTCATCTTTCTCTCTTAAAGGAGGCCATCCAGCAGATGAGATGATAATTACCGGAAGAGAGAAACTCGAGGTCAGATCGGGTTCAGGTTTCAAACTCGTTTCTGTCCGTTACACTGCAGGACGGACGCATTTTGAGGTGTTTTTCACAGGGTCAAGGCATGATGTGGAGACAAGAGGTCTAGGATGAGACCCTCACACACAATGACAAACTCTTTTGGTTTAGTTTTGTGTGTGTGTGTGTACAGGTATATGTGGTTTACAGGGACACAAAGTTGTATAATGACATGGGTATGACTTAGTTGTACTCTATTAAGGTGGTTTACAGGGTCATACCTCGTGTCCCTCTAATTCAAAAAGTCTTTTGATTTTCAAATTTTGCCACAGGTTTCCTGTGAGGGTTGGGTTTATGGGTAGGGGTGGGGTAAGGCTATATCATTAGCATTTTTTACTGTATAAAATACATTACACCTATGGAGTGTCCCTGTAAACCATGAAGTATGTGTGTGTGTGTGTGTGTGTGTGTGGTCAGCACAGGCAGGATAATTGTGTGTGAAAAATTGAAAGTCAACATGAAACATAATTCACATGTAATGTTATATACAAATAATGATCCATATTTATTTACTAAGGGGCAGCGTGGTGGCGCAGTGGGTAACGATGTCGCCTCACAGCAAGAAGGTCGCTGGTTCGAGCCTCGGCTGGGTCAGTGGGCATTTCTGTGTGGAGTTTGCATGTTCTCGCCGTGTTGGCGTGGCTTTCCTCCGGGTGCTCCGGTTTCCCCCACAGTCCAAACACATGCGCTATAGGTGAATTAGGTAAGTTAAGTGCAGCTGGAAGGGCATCTGCTGCGTAAAACATATGCTGGATAAGTTGGCGGTTCATTCCACTGTGGCGACCCCTGATTAATAAAGGGACTAAGCCGAAAAGAAAATGAATGAATGAATAATTATTTACTAATATTGCTGTAATCGTTAATACGTCAACATTAACTAACAGAGTGCAGATTGCAACTGCTTAACAGCTGGAATTAAATGAGTTTTATAGCTGATGAATTATTCAACTACTACACAGCGATGTTCCTATTATCAAAGCAATGAAAATCTTACATTGAGTATATGAAAGGTCCATGGAATGACACATTTGTCTGGAAACTGAAGGGTTGTCAAATGTATCGAGTTCGGTACCAATCGGTACTAAAATTTTAGAAACGTCCAAAAACATCGGACATTTTTATCATTTCAGTACCGATTGGTGCCGAACTTGACACTTTTAACAACCCTTAATGCATTGTTTAATCATCATAAGATAAACTTGCTAGGCCTGTCAAAAAAAAGATTGTCAAATATTGGTCAAATATTAAAAAGAAGCACATATTCAAACATTTTGGTGTGTCAAGAGACACAATGTTGATGTAACTGGCTTGTTTCAGTTAGATTATATAGTACAGTGTTGTGCATGTGTTATTATTTTGAAAAATGGTCGAAAAAGAGAGCATTTACATAGCAAAACGTAGATATGTGGTGAGCAGATTTTTTTATGAATGATTTTTCTTGCATGCAAGAAATGTTTTTATTTATTATTCATGAACAACAGTTTGAAAGGTTATGCACTTTAAAAAGTGAATGGCATTTCATATTATTAAAAGATGCGATGCTTGATTTAGTTTATAGTTGCTTATTGTGCTCGTCGAGCCTTCCTGTGGCATAGCAGACAATACGCAACAGCTTTTTTTCTCTCTAACATAAAGTCCTTCGAATTCAAATTTTAATAATGTTTTGGAAAGAAATTCAGATTTAGTTTTCCAAACATTTTGACAGGGCTCATTCACACCGAATGCGTTTTTCTTCTAAAATCACAAGACTTTAAGTTCATTCATTCATTTATTCATTCATTCATTCATTTTCCTTCGGCTTAAGCCTGGTTTATACTTCTGCGTCGAGTGATCGGTGTGACCCACGGCGCCTGCCTTGCGCGTTGTCGTGCATTTATACTTCTGCGCGCTGTTTGTGTTGCTCTGCAATAACACTTCTGAAACGCTAGCTGGCAGCAGGTTTTTATGTTCCTTATTGTACAAGTAGCTCAAACTCGCTCATTCTGAGGCGGGAACCGGCGGACGTGCAACAACTTTATTCATAAGGTAAACACAAAACAAAACTTTCGATCTTGACCTCCTTTACAGGACTCGACACTTGTAAACACTCGCTCCAACGGGTTCGCGCAGCTCTCTGTCCTGCCCACACTCGTCAGCGCTTCCAAGCCGACCAATCACAGAGCTTGCATGTGGCGTCATTGCGACGTGTAGTTACATTTTTTGAGAGGTGTGCGTCAGCGTCGGCGAGGGCTACACGACCATGTGCAGGCTGCGCCGGAGCATACACGTGCGCTTGACGCAGAAGTATAAATCAGCCTTTAGTCCCTTTAATAATCAGGGGTCGCCACAGCGGAACGAACCGCCAACTTATCCAGCTTATGTTTTAGAGCGGATGCCCTTCCAGCCACAACCCAACACTGGGAAACACCCATACACTCTCACATTTACACACACTACGGACAATTTAGTTCATCAATTCCCCTATAGCGCATGTGTTTGGACTGTGGGGGAAACCGGAGCACCCTGAGGAAACCCACGCCAACACGGGAAGAACATGCAAACTCCACACAGAAATGCCAACTGGCCATGCCGGGACTCGAACCAGGGACCTTCTTGCTGTGAGGTAACCCCCTGAGCCACCGTGCCGCCCTGACACTTTAAGTAACGGGTTTAAAAAAAGCTCAACGTATCGTGAACGTGTTGTAATAATGACAATAACGGACCCATTAGAAACAGGAAAACAATATGTTAAGCACTTCAAGATACATCATATAACTCAGAATAGTCTTGACAAAGCCATGATGAGCGCCTCTTCCACTGTGATATAACGGTAAATAAAACATCGTCATACCAACTAAACTGAAGCTTGCAGCGGTTGCCCGCCTCTGAGCTCTTCTGATTAGTCCACTGCTGTGGAACTAACAGTGATGAGCTGCGATGCTTGTGAAAATTGAAGATCTTTTAACTTGACACGGCATCTAAAAAACGTGGCGCTCTCTTGAGTGTAAAGGTCAAACACGTCCGTCAAGAGTCTGTTTACATTGAAAAACAGTTTAAAAAAAATTAGCGCATTGGAGAGGAAAAACGCATTCTGTGTGAACGGCCCCTAAAACTTGTAAACATTCAATCAACAACTAATCTTTCTTCCCTTTTGTCAATAGCCCATACCGACTCCAATGTGAACATTTGGAAGAAAATATCTGATGCTACTTTGATCACATTCATTCATTTTCCGTCGGCCTAGTTCCTTATTAATCAGGGGTCACCACAGTGGAATGAACCACCAACTATTTCAGCATATGTTTATATGTTTTACACAGCAGATGCCCTTCCAGCCGCAACCCAGTACTGGGAAATACTTTGAATACAACGCGACTTTAAAAATAGCTAGCAACCTGCTAACTCGCCTAAGTGTTTCTGAATTGTTTGATTAGCATGAGAGAATAACAAGTGTCCATGATGTTTTCATGTTGACTTTCAGTGCGAAAAAGAGAAATACGAGCTGCGTCAAAGACTAACTCCTCCAGTTATCCGGGCTGTTTAGGTGTTTCACCGCGTACTGAGCGCTGGACGCAAAGTAATGGGGGATTCTGTAAATTAGTGCTGACAGAGTCAACAAACACCAGAGCGCGCTAATAAAAGTCGGTCAATATCCCTCGGCGTTTCAGAAAATGGGAAAAAAAACACACGGTCATCACTCTTGGTTAAATCTGACACGTGGCTCTGGAGTTTAGTGCACACCGCAGCACGTCTGTTCAGAAACCTGAAAATCAAACGTTACATTAAACGTAGCGGCTCAATGTCATGCTAACGTGGAGCGACAGTCATTCAGGCTCCACTCGGGGGGATTTATAATCATGCAGAAATGGGTCATCTGCTGCTCCTCGTCATTTAGCGGAGCCTCTTTCTGACATAAATTCATGAAACGCTCCCACTGGAAAAGCTAAAGTGCCTTAATCAACAGCAGTGTGGAGATAAGGAAGAGGCAGAACTCTCCGTTTTCATTAACTGGCCACACTTGGGCTCTGCTTCAAAAACACTGATCTTCCTGGAGAGACATTTAGGGTGCTTTCACACCTACACACATGTTTGGGAACCTGGGCCCGGTTGCATGAAAGTCCTTAAGCTAAGAAATCCCTTTGTTTGAAGGTTAAAGGTAGCCTTAGTTAAACTTGGGTTGCAAGAACAAAAACCTAAGGGTTTACCAAAGTCCCTTTAAGGCAAGTCATTTCACTCGGCGGCCATCTTTGAAACACCTCTTGGACATTCTGTTTGAATAGGGAATCATCAAATTCTCCAAAATTGCTTGCCAAGCTTATGATTAAATTTCATATTAGGAATCACCAATAAAATTATACAACAACTGTCTCTTTAGTTTCATTTCTAAACATACGAATCACAAAATCTGCAGAAACTCACGTCTGGTCCGAGCCCCTCCCCCAGAGAATCCTCAGTCTATAGCGATCGCTGATTGGCTCCTGTACTAGAAGGCGGGGCTTCATTCGCCATATTGACCGTTACACTTTTCCCCACTCAAAACTATACAAGTGACACGTCTTGTGTTTCTATAGTCTTTGGGTCATTCATTCATTTTCCTTCGGCTTAGTCCCTTATTCATCAGGGGTCGCCACAGCGGAATGAACCGCCAACTATTTCCAGCATATGTTTTACACAGCGGATGCCCTTCCAGCTGCAACCCAGTACTGGTAAACACCCATACACACTCATTCACACACACGCACACACTCATACACTACGGTCAATTTAGTTAATCCAATTCACCTATAGCGCATGTGTTTGGACAGTGGGGGAAACCGGAGTACACGGAGGAAACCCACGCCAACACGGGGAGAACATGCAAACTCCAGAATAGGGAGAACCAGTCGGGACTCGAACCAGTGACCTTCTTGGCTTTGGGTCAACTTAAGGAATTTAAGGTTGGCATTAAGTATTTTCCCTTAATGATATAAGTGTTCCCTTAACCGTTGCTACAAAGTCCTTAGTAACCATTTCCTCTTAATAAATTTAAGGGACCAAAACAGCTCCCTTAAATGAGCAAATGACACTGCAAATACAAGCATTCTCACCCAAATGAAAACGCTTTAAATAAAAGACTGGCAGGGTTGTCAAAAAAACCCCATAGATAAATAATTGAATACAACCATTCAATGAACAAACTAATATAAACAGCATGACAGCACGTCTGCGCAGGAGTGCATTCATATGAAATTGCAGTTTCAGTGCAGCTTCAAAAAGCCAGCCCAGTTTTATAGCTCCTCCATATCTAATGTGGAGATCGACTCCATAAGGAAACGTCTCGACTCGCTCAGGAGTCGTCACAGCAGAATGAACCGCCAACTATTCCGTCATATGTTTCACACAGCAGATACCCTTCCAGCTGCAACCCAGTACTGGGAAACACCCATACACACTCATTCACACACACTCATACGCTACGGCCAATTTTGTTTACCCTATTCCCCTATAGCACATGTGTTTGGACTCTGGGGGAAACCGGAGCACCCGGAGGAAACCCACGCCAACACGGGGAGAACATGCAAACTCCACACAGAAATGAAAACTGGCCCAGCCGGGACTCGAACCAGCGACCTTCTTGCTGTGAGGCCTCAGTGCTAACCACTGAGCCACCGTGTCGCCCGAAAATAGTACAGATGATGTGTATTGCAGAGTTATTGCAAGACAAGCCTTTGTGTTTCGTTACGATCTGTTTAAGTAACTATAGCAACCGCTGCGCCTGTTGCCAGAAACTACAGTGAAACGCTTAGAAAAGGCACTTGGGTAAGAGTTAAGAAGTTCGTTGCAATGCTCTTACATCAGGGATTTTTCCACGCTTAAGTTAAATTACTGAAGGACTTTCATGCAACCGGGCCCTGGCACATTTGCCCTCTCAGCTCAGTTGGTTTGGGCATGTGTGAATTCTGCAATCGTGCTCTGATCCGCACCAAAACAATCTGTCAGAGATCGCCTGAATGAGTTTATCTCAGTTGAAATGAACTCTAGAGCGGTTTGGTTGTAGCAAGAAAGCAATACAATACAATGAACTGACCATCCAGGCTATATCACTAAGGGTATCATGGTTATGTAGCCTATATATATGTATAGTTGAAGTCAGAATTATTAGCCCCCCTGTATATTTTTTCCCCCAATTTCTGTTTAACGGAGAGAAGATTTTTGTTCAACACATTTCTAAACATAATAGTTTTAATAACTCATTTCTAATAACTGATTTATTTTCTCTTTGCCATGATGACAGCACAGTTTCCCAGTGATGGGTTGCAGCTGGAAGGGCATCCGCTGCGTAAAACATATGCTGGATAAGTTGGTGGTTCATTCCGCTGTGGCGACCCCAGATTAATAAATGGACTAAGCCGGAAAGAAAATGAATGAATGAACGAATGATGACAGCACATAATATTTGACTAGATATTTACTAGTATTCAGCTTAAAGTGACATTTAAAGGCTTAACTAGGTTAATTAGGGTAAAGTTAGGGTAATTAGGCAAGTCATTGTATGACAGTGGTTTGTTCTGTAGACAATCCAAAACAAATATAGACCTTTTTCTTGGTTGCTGCTTGGAGGGCGCCATAGCTTCTTCCGGTAGGATGCTTAGAACTTCCCTTTACAGCGTTTACAACTGGTAAATCTTCATCCGAAAATGGTTGTCAATACTGTTTTGAGTGGCTTACAGAGTGTTTTTGTGATCCACAACTTTGATTTTGAAAGGTGTGTGTTAAAGCCGTTATACTTCGGTCAGATGTGGTTTAAGCGCGAGAGTCTGCCGTCAGATAAGATGCTGAAATATATCATCAGTAATGCCGACCTGTCAGCTGTTATACTGTGCTCAGCAGGCTTTTGAATGCACACACACATCACACACAATACATCACTGCATTATAGAACCCCGGCATGAAACTTAACAGGTATGTAACGTTAAGACATGCAATTTCCAAAAAATAAAAGTATGTTACTAATACTCTGCTGGCTGATTTGCATGTTGATTGTAATCGGGAGTCATTTATGATTCATTTAGTTAGTTTGTATTGTGTAGTATTTACCACAGTATGTGGTTTTCTGTCATTTCAAAATGCCACTTTATTTTGACTTTGTACCACTCTTTCAAGCAGTGTGTTAGCGGGAATTACATTTGCTTGGGCTGGTTATATATTTGAAAAAAAAGAGAGAATGTTGACTTTAGCGATGTCGAGGCTCCATTTAAACGGCAGAAGATGCCATCTGACGATGAGGGTAAATGACTCGCAGATGTTGTTTTTTATTCCCATTATATTGCATGTTTTAAATAATCAGTCCAGGAGGTGGCGCTGATCGACAGCAGTATTAATTCAAAGACGTTAAAAGCAAGTAAAATAGATTGAAACTTTCTGAATGTTTCAAAGCTGTCCAAATGTGACTCTTTATACGCATCAAGCTGCCGACCGGAAGTTCGAAGCATCCTCCTTACGCATACACACAAAGCATAATGGGTAATTTTGCGTTCTATGAAAAAGGTCTACAGCAGGGGTGTCAAAGTCAATTCCTGGAGGGCCGGAGCCCTGCAGAGTTTAGTTCCAGCCCTGCTTCAACACACCAATCTGTAGGTATCAAACAAGCCTGAAGCACTCCATTAGTTTGATCAGGTGTGTTTAATTAGGGTTGGAACTAAACTGTGCAGAGCTCCGGCCCTCCAGGAACTGGCTTTGACACCTGTGGTCTACAGCTTAAGGGGGCTAATAATATTGACCTTAAAATGTTTTTAAAACTGCTTTTATTCTAGCCGAAATCAAACAAATAAGACTTTCTCCAGAAGAAAAAATACTATAGGAAATACTGTGAAAAATTCCTTGCTATTTGAAAAAGAAATAATTCTGACTTCAACTGTATATCACTGAGCACAAACACATTTCACATAAACTCACTGGTGAGGTGTGCATGGACATACGATCTTCTGACCATCAGAACTTGCCCTCGGCTTCAGTTCATTTCTATAGCTGCTGAACGGAAACTACAAATGAAGGTTTTTACATTTGGTCCTGCAGCAAAATAATCCTCAGTTGAGAGTTTCAAGAGAGTGCAGATGATGACACTGGAGTGATGCGGGGATATTCAACATTCCTGTACAGAGAGAAAGTCTGCTCTATAAGGCGAGACATGCTGAGCAGAAGGTGTAGGAGCTGCCGTGTCTGAGGCTGGCTGCTTGATTACTAATGTGGCGTATCGTTCGACTCACAGAGCCAGGAACAGCTGCATGGCAGTAAAAAAAAAAGTGTTTGAAGCAAACTGAATGACTTGTTACAGCCAAAATAAAAAAATAACCAACTATATATATATGCATACAGACTTAAACACTTAAAGCTATATTTTTTGAGCTAAAAATGACCTGAAATAATTGTTTGAGCAAGTACATGACAAACAAGTGTTCAAAAATATGTCCTATGCTTAGGGTTTATAAGCTTGTACCAGTAGCGTTGAAGGGGGGTAGGGTGGGAATCAAGCTAATTTTGGAAGCTTAAGCCCCTGATGTATTGTCAAAAGCCCCTGATCTTTTGGAATATGTTGCATTTAAAAAAATAGGTTGTATAACATTTATTTTGTTATCCAAGTATTTAAAATAACCCCATACATCACGTGCATTCCACTTAACGAAGCTTTTGTGTCGGGTATTTAACTAGTCAGCTGTTCAGCAGTACCTGTTTCTACCGGCAGGTGGGAGTGGGACTGTTGTCACATGGCAAGTGTTAAAAAATCCCGCCACTGCACTGTCGTCATTCATTCATTATTTAGAGGAGCTGAAGCTGATGAGGTAATAATACAACTGTTTCGCCAAACTGAATAGTTCTAACTACTGATGAAGCTTAACATTTGTTTTCACAGTATAAAATGTGTGTAGTTTTGGTGAAATAAAATAACTGTAATCAATAAAAGGTGCGTCATATTAATGTAAATACATGCAAACTATTCAGAAAAACGTAAATTGTACCAGCTTTCTAGATATGAATCTCACCACTGTTTACTGAGTGTACAGGGACACTGGAGCGTTTTAAAGCCGTGATTCATCAGTGGATCACTCATATGTCAGTTTACAGACAAACCAGCTGATCAATGTGACTTTGAAACACTCCAGTGTCCCTGTATCTGTGTTACACTCAGTAAACAGCGGTGAGTTCGGTGAACTGATGACCTTCATGGCCAATCACAGTCATTTCTGAGCACGTGAACACAATGGCAAATCAGCGCTGTTTAAGAACGCACTCAACAGCGCTCAAATGTTAGCGGGAAATGGACGTTTTTAACATTTTGTTCAGTATCGTGACAACCCTAACCTTATACTTTTGTAAATAAATGCAATTATATGATTCAACCAGAGATGGCAGTAAAGAGGCAAAACCTACTGACTATAGCTTAAAAGAGGACCTATTGTGTCTCTGATGTCCCTAGTGTGTGTGTGTGTGTGTGTGTGTGTGTGTGTGTGTGTGTGAAGTTTCAGCTCAAAATACCACACAGATAATGTTTTCTAACTCTCTCTGAACTGCCCCTTTTAGGCTTTGATCCTAATCGTGGCGTTTTGGTGACTGTCGCTTTAAATTCAAATGAGATGTGCTCTTTTCAGAAGAGGGCGGAGATGCCTGTGTGTCAGCATAGTGGCAGATTCAAAAACAAGACTATCGTCCTATGCTAATGAGGGAGAGATGGTCACTAGTGGGCGGGGCTTTCCCCCTCTGATGACACGTACAAAGGGAGAATGTCAATCAAAGTGTTTCTGCAGACTGTTTTCATCAAGTCTGATTATAAACAATATTATGAATTAATTTTTACTATTAGGATGCTGGCTACATTCACACACTGCTGCCACACAACTGTGTTTAAACCACACAAATAAGTGACTCCAACTGTATGTATATAGCTCTGCTGTGAATAGAGGTGGGCCACACTTCACACTTCTCAATGCTTCTGACAATGTGAATAATCTCATTACGTGGAGGCTGTAAAAGCTCTCTGGCTGGAGAAAGATAATGACTGCAGGCGGCAGAAGGAGAAAAGAGAGCCCGAGGACAGCTGAAACAAACAGATATTAGACACACAAAGAAGCTTTTTGCTAGAAGTTGAGGCGCTTACGTTTCCATGTTGTCTCCTTCGAGGACCGTCTGGACGGGCAGGTACCCCAGGCGAGGGTGCTTTGCGAAATACTTCTTTGAGCGGAACTTGTTTTTTAAGACTTTGGTGAAATCCCGCATGTCTTCTCCTGAGGTGGTCTGAAAGTCAGAGAGGAGCAGAGATGATGGATGAGGATTTACTTTAGATACTACTGTATAAAGCAGAGGCTACAGTAAAAGCAGAGAAACGCCAGGGGGTTACTTGTGTAGGGGTTGGTAGAGATTATTTTTACTCAGGATTCTACCATTAAAACAGAAATGGGTTACATTAAAGCTGTTAAAAAGCTCATTAGAGTAAAAAACAACAATCGAACACCCCTCCCAAATCTCTCATTTGAATGAATATTGTCTATAGGAAGCTTTACTATATTATATTTGTGCAGATACATTAGATTAGTCAGTCTTGAAGCCAAATCTGGAGCTAATCTAACAAAATAACTGATGAAAACGCTCCAAAATTAGCACACCCACATTTATATGTTAGGGAAAAATATGAAATAAAACACTTAAAAAGAGCAAGATTCAAGAGAAACAAAAAATGTATCAAATTTTGGTGAAATGTTGTAGTTTGTAATTGTTTCTCTCCAATATTTTGCATACGATTTGCATATATATATATATATATATATATATATTTTTTTTTTTTCCACTTATTTATGCTTTTGAATTGCATTATGAGAGCTTGATCTTTCCTCCAAAAGCTTTTTATGTTGAAATGTTTGAAAAATTGACTTTTATTGACATTTCTAATAGCGTGAAGTGCTATATTGTCTGGGTTGGTGTTGTATATTACGCTACAAAAACCTGGTAATAAGCTGCCAGTGCATTTTCTGTTATTTTACAAACTTAGTTCTCTATATATTACATATATCTTCATTCTCTATCTAACAATATCTTATCTCAAATGACTAAAATGTCAATAAAAGTCACATTGTTAAACTGTAGAGTTGAATTTTCATCATCAAAAGTGGACAGAGCAGAGATCAACATCCCATAATGCAATTCACCACCGCAAATAAACAGAAAACACTTGTGAATCACAAAATACGTTTTTACAGTGTATGAAGCTCATCACCTCACACAATTGGTCAAATATTCAAATCTCGAAGCATTTTTTACCTCAATCTGGCAACATGTTACAATCCAGTTGCACTGTTGATTTCTGCGCAGGCGCTACACTGTAAAAAATATCCATAAATCAGCAGTTTTCTGTATTTTGTGATTCATGTTTTTATTTTTCCCAGTTTATTTCTGCTTTTGAATTGCATTATGGGACATTG
Source organism: Danio jaintianensis (assembly GCA_903798115.1). Taxonomy (NCBI): domain Eukaryota; kingdom Metazoa; phylum Chordata; class Actinopteri; order Cypriniformes; family Danionidae; genus Danio; species Danio jaintianensis. The sequence goes on along the minus strand of CAIGQV010019158.1, from coordinate 4,046,423 downwards.
ATATTTCTTCCAGCAACTTTTAACCCTGAAAAAGTGACTTTTATGAACATTTGTAATAGTTTGCAGTGTTATATTGCGTGTGTTGGTGTTGTATATTACACTACAGAAACCTTGTAATAAACCGCATCACATTTTCTGCTATTTTACACACTTATTTCTCTAGATATTATCTCTTATACATTATATTATGTATTCAAATGACTAAAATGTCAATAAAAGTCACTTTGTTAAACTGTAGAGTTGAATTTTCAACATCAAAAGAGGACAGAGCCGAGATCAACATCCCATAATGCAACTCACAACCGGAAATAAACAGAAAACACACAAAATACGGAAACTGTTCATTAACAGACATTTGTTTACAGTGTATGAAGCTCATCACCTCACACAATTGACTAAATATTCAAATCTCTAAGCATTTTTTACTTCAATCTGGCAACATATGTTACAACCCAGTTGCGCTGTTGATTTCTGCGCAGGCGGTCGATAAGGGTATATAAATGTTTGAACGGCAGTGGTAGTAGACCTTAGGGCAGGGGTGCCCAAAACTCGGTCCTGGAGGGCCGGTGTCCTGCATAGTTTAGCTCCAACTTCCTTCAACACACCAGCCTGGAAGTTTCAAGTGTACCTAGAAAGAGCTTGATTAGCTGCTTCAGGTGTGTTTAATTGGGGTTGGAACTAAACTATGCAGGACACCAGCCCTCCAGGACCGAGTTTGGACACCTCTGCCTTAGGGGGTTATATATTATATATTTTATATATTAAATTAAATTAAAGACAGCCCCTGATCACCCGGAATTTTAAAGACAAATATCGGCAGGTATGGCGTGGAATAATGCATTTTGGGACGCACCTACAGACTTGGATTTACTTGGAAACCATCTAAAACACCCAAGCAAGCACACAGCAAAGCCCTGGAAACCATTCAGAAGATGCAGCTCATACTGACTCTAATTAGGTGACACACACTTGCATCATTGCTTTTGCTAACAAATGGGAATTGAGGCTGGAGGTTCTCTCCATATCGCTGACCTGAAAACACAACTTCACGCTCCTTTATATTTAGAAGGGCATAAAATTAACCACGGAGGTGATGGCGGTAACACACGCTGAGCTACACGAGTGCACACACTCTTGAAAATAACACTTCCAGGAGAGGGTTTCCACAGTGCTGGATTTACAACATTTTTGGTTAGACCTTTCAGTGAAGAGTTGCTAAAAGAACTGTTTTCTGAGTGTAAAGTGTTGAATATAAAAGTAACAAAAGAGTGTTTATAGTTATACAGTTGACGTCACAGTATTTCCTATAATATTTTTTCTTCTGGAGAAAGTCTTATTTGTTTTATTTCAGCTAGAATAAAAGCAGCTCTTAATTGTTTTAAAGCCATTTTAAGGTCAATATTATTCGCCCCCTTCAGCAATATTAGCTTTGGATTGTCTCCAGAACAAACCACTGTCATACAATGACTTGCCTAATTACCCTAACTTTACCCTAATTACCCTAGTTAAGCCTTTAAATGTCACTTTTAGCTAAATACTAGTAAATATCTAGTCTAATATTATGTGCTGTCATCATGGCAAAGATAAAAGAAATCAGTTATTAGAAATTAGTTATTAAAACTATTATGTATCATTCTTTGAATCATTTCAGCTATGTTTTTGTCTTGTAAACTGTAAGTAAACATCTTTTTATGTAAAATATCTTACTCAAGACAGTACTAAATGAAAAAAACAACATCAGGCTTTCTGCAGATTTCATCAAGTCAAAATGAAGACTTTCTAAGACCCTTTTAAGACCATTAAGAATTAAATTTTAGACATATACAGGGTTGAACACTCAGGGCCCTATCATACACCCTGTGCAATAAGGCGCATAACGTGTTTGGCGAGAGTTGTTGCTATTTTCAGACCAGCGACACAGTAATTTTCTCGTTTTGCACCACGTTGTTTAAATAGCAAATCCATTTGTGCCACTCTGTGGACTCCTGGGTGTGCTGGTCTATAAAGGAGGTGTGTTAAGGTGCATTGTTGGCAGGTTGCTATTTTGAGGAACTAAAATAGACAGCACCATTGACCAACTAAAAGCTGTTCTAAAGTCCAGCGCAGAGCGCGTTAGATATGCCTTTACCTAAGGGGGCTTTTTCAGTTTATTCATGACAATCTGCATCTGTATAATGTTATTATTATTATCAGTATTATTTATTATATGCATATTCATATTTGTTTTAATAAAAACAAGTGTAGATTTGTCCACCTGTGGGGTTTTGGAGACGTCTGCATCACCATATGGGGCATAAGAACAGGGCGTGTGTTTGGATATAACTCAGTGTTTGAGCACACTTCCTTATTATTGTTCTTTTATTCCTTTGCTGGAGATTAAAACTGAATCTAGAAATAGTTTTGAAACAAATTTTTGCGCTTAACAAACTAAATTAAATATGTAGACTAATGGATGTCTTCAGTGGAGTGAGTTTCCACCGTTTCCTTATCAATGAAAGTAAAGGAGTAAAGTAAAGAGTAAAAGTAAAGCAAAGAGAACATAAAGAGGTCGATTGGAGGAGGCTGGTTCTTTATCCTCGCGCTGCAGATGCTCTGTTTAACTGTTTTCTCGCTAGTGAAGCTTCAGTTTTAACACTTACAAAGTCCGCCTGTAAATAGCAAATGCACTACAGCACAAGGGACTCTTAAAGGGAATGGGAGATGAGACTCTGATTGGTTTAATGCACGCTATTCTCAAAACACACCCAGAACTCATTAAGACCACAGATCGTATTTTTCCATCCTCAAAATAGCAAAAGTGGATTCGGATACGCCCTTAATGCTTTTGCGCCATGCGCTTTAGACTTTGCGCCTAGATCGTTAAAATAGAGCCCTAAAGATTTGTCTAATGGCCCGGTATTATCATGAGAAATCGTATAATAGTTTTTAGTTTTCTTGCCCTGATTAGGGAATTTTATGGGGAATTTTCTGTAAACATGTTTAACAGTTGTTGTGAATTGCAATAAAAAAACTTAAATATAAAAAAAATTGAGTAGCTTTACTTGGACAAAACAAAATTAAGACCTGTTTAAAATGATTTAATATTACACAATATTTCAGTGAATTTAAGACTTTTTAAGACCCCCTGAACATGCATTTTTATGATCTCTCTTATTTTGTTACACTTCAGATCTAAAAAGTGCAAACTTTAAATGAACACGTTAAGCAGCAGAATGAATTTTGTTGATGAAACCGGCCACTTTATTAGGTACACCTGTCCAACTGCTCGTTAATGCAAATTTCTAATCAGCCAATCACATGGCAGCAACTCAATGCATTTAGGCATGTAGACGTGGTCAAGACGATCTGCTGCAGTTCAAAGCGAGCATCAGAATGGGGAAGAAAGGGGATTTAAGTGACTTTGAACGTGGCACGGTTGTTGGTGCCAGACGGGCTGGTCTGAGTATTTTAGAAACTGCTGATCTACTGGGATTTTCACGCACAACCATCTCTAGGGTTTACAGAGAATGGTCCGAAAGAGAGAAAATATCCAGTGAGCGGCAGTTCTGTGGGCGCAAATGCCTTGTTGATGCCAGAGGTCAGAGGAGAATGGCCAGACTGGTTGGACTGGAGAATGGTTCCAGCTGATAGAAAGGCAACAGTAACTCAAATAAGCACTCGTTACAACCGAGGTCTGCAGAAGAGCATCTCTGAACGCACAACACGTCCAACCTTGGGGCGGATGGGCTACAGCAGCAGAAGACCACACCGGGCACCACTCCTGTCAGCTAAGAACAGGAAACTGAGGCTACAGTTTGCACAGGCTCACCAAAATTGGACAATAGAAGATTGGAGAAACGTTGCCTGGTCTGATGAGTCTCGATTTCTGCTGCGACATTCGGATGGTCGGGTCAGAATTTGGCATCAACACCATGAAAGCATGGATCCATCCTGCCTTGTATCAACGGTTCAGGCTGGTGGTGGTGGTGTAATGGTGTGGGGGATATTTTCTTGGCACACTTTGGGCCCATTAGTACCAATTGAGCATCGTGTCAACGCCACAGCCTACCTGAGTATTGTTGCTGACCATGTCCATCCCTTTATGATCACAGTGTACCCATCTTCTGATGGCTACTTCCAGCAGGATAACGCGCCATGTCATAAAGCGCCAATCATCTCAGACTGGTTTCTTGAACATGACAATGAGTTCACTGTACTCAAATGGCCTCCACAGTCACCAGATCTCAATCCAATAGAGCACCTTTGGGATGTGGTGGAACGGGAGATTCGCATCATGGATGTGCAGCCGACAAATCTGCAGCAACTGCGTGATGCTATCATGTCAATATGGAGCAAAATCTCTAAGGAATATTTCCAGTACCTTGTTGAATCTATGCCACGAAGGATTAAGGCAGTTCTGAAGGCAAAAGGGGGTCCAACCCGGTACTAGTAAGGTGTACCTAATATAGTGGCCGGTGAGTGTATATGCGCACATACTTCTCGAAGGAAGATGAATGCAAAAACTAATGCTGTTTCTTTGGTGTCCAGGAGAAGTTTTTCTTTGTAAATGCTATCGGCTTGTAAAAGTTCCTCCTGAAAGCGCGAGTTGAACAGCGCATTACTCATTTGCTCTGACAGCGGGATAAAGAAACTGTGTGTAAGCGCACAACTAATAAAAGTCATATCGCCACAACAAAAAGCAATATCACCACAATGAAAAAGCAATAATGGTGTAACAGCCCGACCGAGGGCCGCAAAAAGCATATTCTGTTCAATATTGATCGTCTTCTCTCTGAATGCTGATGACAATATTTGCTGTAGAATCGCAAGTACATTGTCGCTTTGATCTTGAGAGCCCCTTGCACAATGATGTAGGCTATATAACACACAGGATCCCTGTTCTTAAACAGCAATGTATAAACAAAAAAATCTATAAATATAAAACAAATATTTATATACTTGTAACTAATATTACAAAGTAGGCTACATGAACAAAACACCACGATAGTTTCGGTTTACTTTCTCGCCAAAAAGCGCTTGTTTTCCCATCAATAACTTTCTTTGACCCTTGAAAATATCTTTTGAGGGATTTATTTTTACATGCACAAACAACAGCAGCCTAAACAACAGAACATCGTTGTCTAATTTCACCTGCAGTGCTTCTGTGAGAGGAATACATTCATTTATATAAAATCAACAAACATGAATATGTTTCACTTAACAACAAAATAAATAACCTCGTCATGTAGTCTATTATTTTTCTATTCGCTCTATAAGTTCAAGATGATGGCATTAAGGAGAGCTTTTTTATTTTACATAGGCCTATAGAACGTCATGGGATCTTACTTTTCACTCCGGTAAAACACAATCGCGAATTCGAAAATGAAAGAAACACCAGTAAAAGGGGCTCCATTTTGTCAAGTTTACCTGCTTTCAACTTAATTGTCCAACACGTTTACAGCAATGTCACGGTGTTTTAGAAAAGAGAACATTGTATTGGCCGACTGTATGAAGCAAATAAAACGAAACACAACATCACATCATTTGTTTCAGAAAATGAATAAGCAGTGTCTCAACATCCATATGAAAGCATCTGGCTGTCAGTCTTTGCCATGAGTGAACTTTGCTCCTCAGCGCCCCACACCTTAATGCTCATGACAAGAATAGCATGTGGAGTTATCTTTTAACTTAAAAGTGAGGTGTAAATCGCCGTCATGCATGAATGAATGATACTTTACACAATACTGAAACACGTCAAAATAACACATTGTCAGTATTTTTTAGACCCCCCCCAAAATTTCACAAATCATGTTTTCAGGTGAGCCCATGCCTTATTTAGGGGAGCCGAGCTCACCCTAGCTCCCCCGTAGTTCGCACCCTGGGGGTAGGGTTGGGCCATCTAATAAGCAATTTTTACTGTACAAAATACATGATGCCTATAAAGCACTGATACCAACATGTGTGTGTTTGGTCTGTGTGTGTGTGTGTGTCTGTGTGTGTGCTGGTTTATGTGGTTTACAGGGACAGAAACCTTTATAAAGGCACAGATGTACTCTATTAAGGAGGGTTATGAGGATATGCGCTGTGTCCTTGTAATTCAAAATGCAAAACTAGGTCTTTTTACATTAAGTATTGTCCAATTGTTTCCTGTGAGGGTTGGGTTTAGGGGTACACTGTAAAAAATAGCCGTAAATTAGCAGTTTTCTGTATTTTGTGATTGTGATTTTGTGATGTATTTTTTTCCCCATTCATTTTGAATTGCATTATGGAACGTTGATCTTTCTTTTTAACCTTGAAATGTTGGAAAAAGAGACTTTTATGAACATGTGTAATAGTTTGCAGTGCTATATTGTCTGGGTTGGTGTTGCATATTACGCTACAGAAACCTTGTAATAAACTGCAGCACATTTTCTGTTATTTTCTGACTTATTTCTCTAGATATTATTATTTCTTATACATTATATTATTTCAAACTATTAAAATGTCAAAAAGTGCAGAGTTGAATTTTTAACATCCAAAGTGGACAGAGCAGAGATCAACATCCCATAATGCAATTCACCACCGCAAATAAACACAAAAACACACAAAATACAGAACCTGTTCATTAACAGATTAAAATCTGCATTTTTGATCGATGTCTGGCATAATTTAAACTATAATATGAAGAGAAGGGCGGGGCATATAGTAGCTCCTCCCCTTTAAACAAAACAGCCAATAGTGTTTTGTTTTCTCACAGCTCTGCCAGTGAGAGTGGATGAAATCAAGCGCATCAAATGAACAGCCAATGAGAAGAAGGGGGCGGGGCTTGTCAAACACTAGAGAGCATTTGATTGGTCAGAAGATTTGATGAGAAACTGAAGTATGAAAACAATCATTGATCCATTTAGGTGGAAGTGGCGAACTGCAAACTTTACATCAGCGTTATATCTTCTAAATGTGAATTTTGTCACTGTTTTGGAGCACACTAGATTATAGATATCAAGGACACCTAAAAAAACACATTTTAATACCACAGGAACTTTAAGGAGCAGTTGTTTTGACTGAAAGAATTGCACTTTTTTTTTTTTCAAGCAGATTAAAAACACCAAACAGACGATAAAACACAGCGGGTCTTTAAGCTTCAGCATTAAAAAGTCTTCTGAAGTCCTACGATTGCTGTGTGACAAACAGAGCAAAACCGCTTTAGGTTCTTCAGGGGCTCATTAGCATATGCAGATACACACACTCCTCAATTACTGAAATGCTCCTTGTGTTGTTATTATTCAGGAAACAGGAATGTTAGCTGTCTGCTAGCACCGTGACCTTGAGTAAAATCACTTAAAACGCTGTGTTTCTCCGTGTGGATCGTTTCTGTAATACGTTTATGATGCCACTCTGTGAAGCGTCCCATAAAAGTTCCTCGGGCCCCTGAATATCGATCACGAGTGTGATATTACTTTTATTACACAGCTCTATATGAAGAAGTTAATATCGAGCGGCATTTCCAGCGCAGGATGATTGGCTGTTTGATTTTTTGCTTCGCCGACAAAACAGTTTACAATGTTGAGCGCTGTACAATCCTAGGTGATACAGTGAAGCATTTCAGTGCACTTACAGTAGAAGTCTAAATTATTACCACCCCAGTTTCTGTTCAACGGAGAGAACACATTTCTAAACATAATAGTTTTAATAACTAATTTCTTATAACTGATTTCTTTTATCTTTGCCATGATGACAGCACATAATATTTGACTAGATATTCTTCAAGACACTAGTATTCAGCTTAAAGTGACATTTAAAGGCTTAACTAGGTTAATTAGGGTAAAGTTAGGGTAATTAGGCAAGTCATTGTATAACAGTGGTTTGACAATCCAAAACTAATATTGCTTAAGGTGGTTAATAATATTGACCTTAAAATGGGTTTAAAAAAACAACAACTGCTTTTATTCTAGCTGAAATAAAACAAATCAGACCTTCTCCAGAAGAAAAAATATAGGGAATACTGTGAAGAATTCCTGAATCTGTTTGGGACATCATTTGGGAAATATTTGAAAAAGAAAACAAAAATTCACAGGAGGGTGAATAATTTTGGCTTCAACTGTAGGATTACGTTGTATACACCTCTTAAAGGTGCAGTAGGTGATCTGCCTAACTGCTAACCGGTTAGCATAAGATCTTTGAAACACAGTCCCTCTCCTGCCGTCCAAAGCCACACCTCTTGAAATCACGCGAACGCACACATTAAAGATGACAGAGACCCACTAGATCATGTCATTCGCCAGTTAGAAAACTTTATAATACTACAATTCTGAATAAAAAACTGTATTATATCTAGCACGTTTCAGTGGTGTAGCAGCAGAACTCGTCATAATGTGCAATATTTCATGCATGCAAGGATCGCTGGACTCACTCTCTCACGCACTTTGTCCTAAAGCCACTACTGTATGCTTAGTGGTTGGTCGGCGGCGTGCAGGAATTACATTTATTACTGAGCCATACTTACATGTTATTTCAGAGCGAATATTCAGAGTAGCGGTAAACAATATAGGGACACGTCACAGGCTGTCATTGTTCAGAAATGAACCAATGTGAATATAAAACCAACTTCAGCTCAGTAAAGCAGGCTAGGTGGAATAGCGCTGTTTACTGATGTTTTGCTGTTAAACTAAATAAAAATGTACATTATCGATGCTGTAAAAGGACCTTATGAAACTGAAAATAGTCACAATAATCTTTCACCGGAAGATTTCAGTGCTGAACAAGACTTCTGTGCATATAACCCATTCAGAACAACACAATCTACATCAGCTTCGCGTGACTAAAATAGTGTTAAAACATAACATTACCTGTCTGAAAGAAATACTTCAGCCAAAACTCACTCCAATATTGATTCAGGATTTTCAAAAGTTTTGATTCAGCATTTGTTTTGCTCTCTCTCTCGTGTGCAGGTGAACATGCGTGCACGATCTGCATGAACGGCTACAGATGTATAAATCTACATTTGCTGACAGACAGTTTGGGCTACTTATCAGAATTATGGGAATTATCGGCCCGACAATTTTTAATTGGATGAACATTTTTTAGTCTTATGCCTCACCCAGAATATAAAAATACATATAAACACATTTAGATCATTTACTTTAATCATTACTATTGGAATGTGAAGAGACTTCCAACCAGCACAACAACACATGTTTCTGAAGACAATCACCTACTGCAGTGGTCCTCAACCACCGGGCCACGGACTGGTACCGGTCCGTGGATCAATTGGTACCGGGCCACACAAGAAATCATTATTTATTTCCGTTTTATTTATTATCTGAGTCTGAATGATCTCTTATTTTGAAAAATCTTTGATTTTGAAAAATGAGCGTATTCTCTCGCTTACATCTCGGTCACTTGAGCGCCAAATTTAACCCACAAGCAGCAAAATTAGACGTCTTTGGAAAGTTTCTTTGCTAAGGAGAAAAGGCCGAGTAAAGGATCCACAAACTGTCAAGGAATGGATCCGCAACCCATTTGTCAACAAATCAGGTGAATCCAGCATATCTGTGCAAGAAGAAGATCGACTGCTGGAGATCGCAAATGACGGCGGCCTTTTAGGGGCCATTCGCATATTGCGTCTTTTCTAGAGTTCGTGCAAGTTCGTTATTTCCAATTGAGGTGCGTGGCTTGCACACGCAAGTGGTGTGATGCGCTTGCGCCTTCTAGTTGAATGAATTCCGCGAATGCACTGCGAGTCACATGACAAGAACTGACCGATCAGCATGTATGGAATATACACATTTCGGTAGACTAATAATCTCAGACAAACACAGAACACCCAAACACTGCAGTGCTTTGTCATTTTCTCCATAAATAAAACTTGTAACAGAGTGACAGCCTGTCATCCTCTGAGAAATCTGTTGATGGCCGCCTAGCAACCTACGAACCCCCGACCCCTCCACCCCCCCACCCCCCCACCCGGTCTACGGTAAAATTGTAAAGCGTTGACTGGTCCACGGTGATAAAAAGGTTGAGGACCACTGACCTACTGCACATTTAAGGTTATTGCACACTGAATCCAAAATTTTTGTCTGTAAGTTTTGCACGTTAAAAAATAAGTTTGACCTCTCGTTGTGTCAATCGTATTGAATGCTAGTTTAGTGTCAACTTGATTGTTTAAAAATGTGTTGAAAAAATCTTCTTTCCGTTAAACAGAAATGGGGGAACAAGAAGGCGAACAATTCTGACTTCAACTGTATGATGTATTTTCCCTGTACTGAACAAAATTGCAATAATAACAAAAACAATTGTTCACAAAAAAACAAAATAAAGTTCACTGGACCTGAACTAACAGTCCTATAATGAGATTGTGTGCAGTGTCAGGTGACTGATTGATTGTGTTGTGTTAGTTTATGAACTCTGGGCCGTCATTTGTTGGCTGTGTGTTTTGGTTGTCGATCGGTTTCTCCTGAGTTCATCACTCCTGTCAGACCTCTATCACACACCAGCACCAGCGGCTGCCAAATCTCCACATGCCTGCTTTTTGACAGCAAAATAATGCCTTTCATTTCCTTTCAAGCTGACATGTTTAGGATATTCCAACACTCTCTCGCACACACATACACATGCAGACTTGTTCTTATATCCTAGTGGGGACTCTCATAGACATAATGATGTTTCTGCAGTACAGACTGTATATTCTCTCCTCTACCCCTAAACTCTCACAGGAAACAATTTGCACTTTTACATTTTCAAAATACTTTATTCTGTCTGACTGTTTGTGTGTGCCTGTAAGTCTACGAGCTGAGATAAGGAAACTCTTCCCCGCGAGTAAATATTCAATCACTATGCTCTAAAGTTTGGGGGCGTTTAACCATCATTCCACACTTTAACATGGCGAGCGGCGGTGAAGTGAGGCTACAGTACGAAAAAGCGCTGGCGTCTTTCAAATCCGCGGTTTGGGGACATTTCGGTTTTGCCGTTGAGTACAATGCCGAGGAAGAAAAAACGGTAAACAAAAAAATGACTGTGCAAGCATTGTTTTACACGTATAGGCTACTCAAACGGAAACACTTCCTACATGACTGCACATCTGCGGCGCCATCACCCGGCAATATCACTGTCTGAGGGCAGGATAGCAGAGAAGGTAATAAAGTCCTCCAAAAAACAACAACAATCCCTCGCTGAATCCTTCCAGCAAACATACCCAATTGGTTCCGAGAGACACATAAACATAACAAAGGCAGTGGGGGTGTTCATTGCTAAAGATTTGCAGCCGTTTTCGGTGATTGGAGATGCGGGCTTTTGTCATCTTTTTGTTTAGTCCCCATGAGTCTGTATGCATTCAAGTTTAAATCCCCACAAGGATATAAAAACAAGTATACACACACAGCCTTCTTATTATATCCTAGTGGGGACTCTCATAGATGTAATGATGTTTCTACTATACAAACTGTATATTCTCTGCGCACCCCCAACCGTACCCAAAAACCCAACCCTCACAGCAAACAATCTGCACTTTTACATCTTCAAAATACTTCATCCTGTCTGATTTACAAGCTGAAACAAAACTGTTTACCGATGTTTACCTCTATTTTGGTCCCCACACTGACATTGAAGTCCCCATGAGTCTGTGTGTATTCATGTTTAAGTCCCCACTGGCATATAAAAACAAGTACACACACACACAGCCTTGTTCTTATATCCTAGTGGGAACTCTCATAGACATAATGATGCTTCTACTATACAAACCGTATATTCTCTCCCCTCAACCCAACCACAACCCTACCCCTAAATCCACCCTCATAAGAAACAATCTGCACTTTTACATCTTTAAAATACTTCATTCTGTCCCCACATTGACACAAGTCCCCATGAGTCTGTGTGCATTCAAGTTTAAGTCCCCACAATGATATAAAAACAAGCACACACACACACACACACACACACACACACACACACACACACACAC
>CAIGQV010019158.1:4021799-4033399 GCA_903798115.1 Danio jaintianensis | reverse complement strand
CGCTCTAGACTTGTTTTGAACAGCAGACGGTGCTCTAGGCTAGTTTTCAACAACAGACGGAGATCTAGGCTAGTTTTAACAGTAGACAGCGCTCTAGACTAGTTTTTAACAGTAGACAGCGCTCTAGGCTAGTTTTGAACAGTAGACAGCACTCTAGGCTAGTTTTTAACAGCAGATGGTGCTCTAGTCTAGTGTTTAACAGAAGATGGCGCTCTAGGCTAGCTTTTGAACAGCAGATGGCGCTCTAGGCTAGTTTTAGAACAGCAGACAGCACTCTAGGCTAGTTTTGAACAGCAGACGGTGCTCTAGGCTAATTTCTAGCAGCAGACGGCGCTCTAGGCTAGTTTTTAACAGCAGATGGTGCTCTAGGCTTATTTTTTACTGCAGACGGTGCTCTAGGCTAGTTTTCAACCACAGATGGCGCTCTAGGCTAGTTTTCAACAACAGACTTCGCTCTAGGCTAGTTTTCAACAGCAGATGGCGTTCTAGGCTAGTTTTCAACAGCAGACAGCGTTCTAGGCTAGTTTTCAACAGCAGACGGCGTTCTAGGCTAGTTTTTAACAGCATACGGCGCTCTAGGCTAGTTTTAAACAGCAGACAGAGATCTAGGCTAGTTTTAACAGTAGACAGCGCTCTAGGCTAGTTTTGAACAGCAGATGGTGCTCTAGGCTAGTTTTTAATAGCAGATGATACTCTAGGTTTGTTTGTAACAGCAGATGACATAGCTCTATGTTAATTATAACAGCAGATGGCGCTGTAATAAGCTGGATAATGTACATCTAGCTAGTTGATTTTGCAGAATAAATCCCTTTAGTGTCCCTTTAGTCTTATTGAGCAGTTTTCAGCTGCTGTCTGGGCTTTCATTGCCTTTCTACACCTCCCTTTCTTCATGTGTTCAATAATTTGTCCCTGTGTCATTTCATTTTATTGCACAGAACTTCATTTGTAAACTAATTAGCTTTGTTTTATTTGCATATATGGATTTCTTTGGTTGTAAACAACAAGTCAACGGCACCTTTAGAAATATTTTTTCTGAGAAAAATAATGACGTGTTCAATACTTATTTCCCCCGCTGTATCTCTACTAGAACCGATTGCCCACTGTGATGCCCATTCATGCAAAACCTCTCTTTTATGAGCTCCAATTCGCGAGGTTCATTAGACATGGCTTAATTTGATGGGTAGAGATAGACTGTGTGAGGTGTTCATGATCCGCTAACTCACTGGTGTGCAGTACTCCACCATCGGGTAGTTCAGTTTATGACCCTTCGCTGTGCGACCAGAGAAGAAACAGCTCTGGCAGACGTCATAGTTGAAGTGCTTCAAACTGCGATATCTGCAGAGAGAAAAAACAAACAAGAAATCACAGTTTTATTAGAGGAAGAATCTACTTCAATTTTCCTGATATACAGCTGAAGTCAGAATTATTAGCCCTCCTGTATTATTTCTGTTTGACGGAGAGAAGATTATTATTATTATTATTATTATTAACACATTTCTAAACATAATAGTTTTAATAAATCATTTCTAATCACTGATTTCTTTTCTCTTTGCCATGATGACAGCACATAATATTTGACTAGATATTCTTCAAGACACTAGTATTCAGCTTAAAGTGACATTTAAAGGCTTAACTAGGTTAATTAGGGTAAAGTTAGGGCAATTAGGCAAGTCATTGTATAACAGTGGTTTGTTCTGTAGAAAATCCAAAACTAATATTGCTTAAGGGGCCGATCACACCGAACACGCTTTTCCATTATAAAAACGCGAGGCGCACCACACGGCCTTTTTTGTTGACAAGAAAAAAAGCAACGCGATGCGCCTTTATGTCGCTAGGCAATGACTGAATCAGCTGGGTATTGTGCGAGTGTTGCTGTTGATATTGGTATAATTTTAATATTTAATACAGCTCCGGATAACTCAAAACAGCAACCACAAGTCTATCCTCTATCTTCAAAAGTCTCTGTAGTCGTCTTGACAACACAAACACTGCAGTCACCTCAACGGAAACCCCGCCTCTGCTTCCATTTGATTGAAGAATGAAAGAGTCGCAACTGACGTAGCACGCTTTTTTCGCTCAGAGTTGACTTTTTTCAACTGCGAGCACACGGCACGCAACGGCAAAAACGCGAGGCGCAGCAGGCGGTTAAAACGCGAGGCGCACAGGGCGCATATGCAGCATGCAAAACTCTCGCGGCCGTTAGTAAATCATTCAAAAAAGGCGCCTCTCAACGCAAAAAGCTTGTTCGGTGTGATCGCCCCCCAAGGGGGCTAATAATATTGACCTTAAAATGGCTTTAAAACAATTAAAATCTGCTTTTATTCTAGCCGAAATAAAAATCAGACTTTCTCCAGAAGAAAATGTTTTTATAGGAAATACTGTGAAAAATTCCTGAATCTGTTCAACATCATTTGGGAAATAATGGAAAAAGGGAAAAAATTGTTTTACTTCAACTGTATATATATATATCGTTAGTTGCTTTACAGATTTGGAGTAAAGTAATGAATTACAAATACTCAAATGACAGTAATTGAGTAGTTTTTCCCCAGGAATTGTCCTTTACTAAGCAGTACTTAGAAAAATGTGTACGTGAGTGCTGTATCAGTACTTTTACTGTGTTATTTTAATTCCACCATTAATGGCTTCTTTATATGTTTATTTTGTTCTTGTCTATAGTGATTGGCCAAGTATAATAATCAGTATTGTGATTCCTGTCCAATCAAATCACCTAGAAATCACATAGAAAAACCACATAAACAGACCTCAAGATGCTTTATAAATGCAGCAAACATGTACAGTCACCAATTATGCCAATTTTTACAAGATGTAAAATAAATCTCTGATGTCCCTAGAGTGTGTGTGTGAAGGTTCAACTCAAAATACCACACAGATAATGTTTTATAACTCTCTGAACTGACCCTTTTAGGCTTTGATCCTAATTGCGGCATTTTGGTGACTGTCGCTTTAAATTCAAATGAGATTGTGTGCTTTTCAGAAGAGGGCGGAGCTACAAATGCCTGTGTGTCAGCATAGTGGCAGATTCACAAACAAGACTAACGTCCTATGCTAATGAGGGAGAGATGGTCACTAGTGGGCGGGGCTTTCCCCCTCTGATGACACGTACAAAGGGAGAATGTCAATCGAAGTGTTTCAGCAGACGGTTTTTATCAAGTCTGATTATAAACAATACAATTAATACATTTTGACCATTAGAAGCTGCTTATATTCACACACTGCTGACACACAACTGTGTTTAAACCCCTTATAAAAGTCATTTTTGCATAATAGGTCCCCTTTAAGCCACATTTATTCCACTTCCACTACATTATTTGACAATTATTAGTACTTTCACTTGAGTATGATCTTTCACTACTCATTCCATCACCGGTTTTGCGCAACATGATACTAAATAAAGACCAAATTGGATTTATAATTGCTTTAAAATGCTCAATTCCACAGCAGCCTGATACTCTGTGGTTTGGTATAATCCACCCTTTATTGAATATGCCAGAAAAAAAGCACAGTCCACTCATTCACTCCAGTCACGTCACGCTTGATTCAACACCACCATTAGCACCCTGTTTAAAAGTATTTATATCAAACAGATTCGCTTCATGTGGATGTAAATGGAGTGTGGAGGAGGACAGCGCTGATTGTGGTGGGGTCTTTCCAGGAAATGCTCATTCAATACGGTTTAATTCCTGCAGTTTCCACCGGCCTGCTGCATAAATGATCTGACAGTAAAAAGCTGCTGTATTTTCCTCTTTTACCATCTGAAGCCACTGAACACACACCGAGGCCCTGCTGGGAATCACTGAACATCACTTTCCTCAACATCTTTTACATTCGTTTCTGTGAGATACGAGTAAAAAAAACAAGTTTCAGGCACAAAAAAGAACATGAATAACATTGAATAATAGGAACATTTGGATTTGTGCAGAAATCCAGGCTGTGTTTTGATTTGTTTCACTCTAAATAAATAGATTTTGGACAGACATTTACACTACCTGACAAAAGTCTTGTCGCCTATTTAAGTTTTAGGAACAGCAAATAATAACTTGACTTTGGTATCAGAAGTGGCTTATATAAAAGGCAAAGGCCTCTAGATTAAGATTATTTGACCACAATAATATATGATCATGTCTTGATTTTCAATTATTTCATTAGGACAGTAAGGTCTGAGTTTGCTTAGACAAAAGTCTTGTCACTGAACAGAAATAATGTCCAGTATAGAATATAAAGTCATGGTGCAGTGGAGAAAGAATGAATATTGTGTATGACTCCCATGAGCTTGGAGGACTGCATCCATACATCTCTGCAATGACTCAAATCACTGATTAATAAAGTCATCTGGAATGGCAAAGAAAGCGTTCTTGCAGGACTCCCAGAGTTCATCAAGATTCTTTGGATTCATCTTCAACGCCTCCTCCTTCATCTTACCCCAGACATGCTCAATAATGTTCATGTCTGGTGACTGGGCTGGCCAATCCTGGAGCACCTTGACCTTCTTTGCTTTCAGGAACTTTGATGTGGAGGCTGAAGTATGAGAAGGAGCGCTATCCTGCTGAAGAATTTGCCCTCTCCTGTGGTTTGTAATGTAATGGGCAGCACAAATGTCTTGATACCTCAGGCTGTTGATGTTGACATCCACTCTGCAGATCTCTCGCGCGACCCCATACTGAGTGGA
The DNA here is from genome assembly GCA_903798115.1 of Danio jaintianensis. Classification (NCBI taxonomy): domain Eukaryota; kingdom Metazoa; phylum Chordata; class Actinopteri; order Cypriniformes; family Danionidae; genus Danio; species Danio jaintianensis. The sequence goes on along the minus strand of CAIGQV010019158.1, from coordinate 4,028,712 downwards.
ACCCCAAACCATGATTTGTCCTTCACCAAACTTGACTGATTTCTGTGAGAATCTTGAGTCCATGCGGGTTCCAGTAGGTCTTCTGCAGTATTTGTGATGATTGGAATGCAGCTCAACAGATGATTCATGGGAAAAATCCACCTTCTGCTTCTGTACATACTATGTAACCACAAAAGCTCATCTTGCTCCAGCTCTGGGATGCATTACATAATGTCAAACATGATGTATGCAAAAATACCAATCAGAGTTTCAAAAACACACAAACAAACCATTTTAAACAAACTGTTGAAGTGGCCTTAACATCAATTCGGTCTCTTGACATTACATATAGGAGATGTATAAAGCCTGGCCAGAGGGAGCGCCAGCACCTCTCATACACAAACAGACAGAACAGGACTATGACAAACCATCAGTCATTTACAAAATAAACACATTTCATGATTGTTTCTCTAGGTAAGACACTAATTTCTCAGCTGGGATTGTGTAGAGCATAGGTCTCAAACTCAGTTCCTGGAGGGCCGCAGCTCTGCACAGTTTTGCTTCAACCCTAATCAAACACAGCTGATCCAACTAATCAATGTGTTCAAGAGTACTAGACACTAGGGCTGCGTCTGAAATCGCCTACTATTCTGTAGGTAGTACATTTGAATTTAAATGAACTACTCGGCCTTTAGAAAAGTACGTTCTATACAGTATGACTGTCAGTAGTATGAATGGAACTCGGACGTACTACATTCGCCATTTTGTCATCATCATGTGACCTGCCCGCGTCAGTTGCGGCGCTTCACTCCCATTCATGAATTCTCTCACGGTGCATCATGGGATAGCGTAGGGTCCATCCAATGCGCACTTCAGAATCTCTGCGGAAGTAGTAGGTCATCCGGGTACTTCTCACATACTGTTTTTCGAACTCTATGAATTCGGACATACTACTCAGCCCGCATACTGTTTTTAGCGTACTATATAGTATGGAAGTATGTGATTTCGAACGCAGCCTAGTAGTCTTGAACACCTTGATTAGTTGGATCAGCTGTGTTTGATTCGGGGTTGGAGCTAAACTGTGCAGAGCTGCAGCCCTCCAGGAACTGAGACCTGTGGTGTAGAGTCTTTCTAAGCTGCATTAAAGCCGTAATTTGGGAGCTCAAATTCCACTGAAGTGCACTATACGGAGAAAAATCCTGCATTTTCCTCAAAAAACATATTTTCTCCACATCTTAAAGCAACTACATTTTTAAAAATATGCTCAGTTTACAACTCCCCTAGACTAAAAAAGTTGAGTTTTGCCATTATTAATCTCTTCAGTCAATCTTCGGGTCTGGCGAGAGCATTTTTAGCTTAGCTTAGCATAGATCATTATATCAGATTAGACCGTTAGCATCTCGCGCAAAAATGACCAAAGAATGACACTTCTGTAGTTACATCGTTGTACTAAGATCGATGTATAGCTACTCTCAAAAGTAGCTATTTTATAGGTCAATATGGCTAGCAACTATACTCTCATTCTGGCGTAATAATCAACAGTATAAATAATCAGTCTCCAGCCAGAAAGCATTGCTGCACGATATCATTGCGCCCGCTGTAGCCATCGTACTAGAGCAAAATACCTTGATTATTAATCTGGAATGAGAGTAGAGTTCCTAGAAAATATTTCCGTCAATGAAAATAAAAATAACTACTTTTTTTTTTTTGATCGAGATGCTAATGGTCTAACCCGATTCAATGATTTATCCTAAGCTAAGCTAAAAGTGCTCCCGCCAGACCCAGAGATCAGCTGAATGGATTCAAAAATGGTAAAACGCAAAATGAGCCTTTAAAAAACATAATAATAATAATAAATAAAAGTTGAGTGTTTCTTTAAGAAAGAAAGACAATAACATCTGGAATGAAAAGAGTGGCGAGTAAATTACCAGTACATTTTTCTTCTGGAAGAAAAGACAATTCTTTAATCTGCTAAACAAATTACGAACATCTGCATGGCTTTGTGACTGAATTCATCAGCGTAAACAGAATTTCGCCCTGGGTTTTTCTTCTGTATTACGATTCATTCATTTTCTTTTCGGCTTAGTCCCTTTATTAATCAGGGGTCGCCACAGAGGAATGAACCACCAACTATTACAGCATATGTTTTACACAGCGGATGCCCTTCCAGCTGCAACCCAGCACTGGGAAACATTCATACACACTCATACACTAAGGCCAATTTAGTTTATTCAATTCCCCTATAGCGCATGTGTTTGGACTGTGGGGGAAACCGGAGCACCCGGAGGAAACCCACGCCAACACGGGGAGAACATGCAAACTCCATACAGAAACGCCAACTGACCCAGCCGGGGCTGGAACCAGTGACCTTCTTGCTGTGAGGCGACAGTGCCAACCACTGAGCCAATGTGCCGCCCTTCTCTACTACCACTGAAAGTTTTTTTTTTTCCTACACAGGTCTCAATAAATCCAGCTTGACTGACTCTGACTTTATTTCTCTCAGTCTCGCTCTCTCTGGTTGCATTTAGTCTTCTCTACTATCCATCACTGACACACTGCAGTCCACATCTCCTCTGTCAAACGTTAGCAGCTCTGCCTCAAAGAAACAAAGAAAACACCATGATACTGTGCTTTGCAATCCTTGCGAATAAATCAGTAATGCATGTTAGGGCTGCACAATATATCGCAAAACAAAACGCGATAATGGTACAGTTGAAGTCAGAATTACTAGCCTTCCTGATTTATATTATTTCTTCAATTTCTGTTTAAGGGAGAGACGATTTCTTCAGCACATGTCTAAACATAATAGTTTTAATAACTCATTTCTAATAACTGACTTCTTTTCTCTTTGCCATGATGACAGCACATAATATTTGACTAGATATTTACTAGTATTCAGCTTAAAGTGACATTTAAAGGGTTAACTAGGTTAATTAGGGTAAAGTTAGGGTAATTAGGCAAGTCATTGTATAACAGTGGTTTGTTCTGGAGACAATCCAAAATAAATATTGCTTAAGGGGGCGAATAATATTAACCTTAAAATGGCTTTAAAAAAAATTAAGAACTGCTTTTATTCTATTCTATTCTTTTATTTTATTCTATTCTATTCATTTGGGAAATATTGGAAAGAGAATAGAAAATTCACAGGAGGGTGAATAATTATCGACTTTAACTGTGTATGCAAAATACGTATCGCAGACATCTGTGATACATTACATTTATTTAACACATTGGTTGTTGATCACAATTTTGACCAATCAGATGAGGGCTTACTATATTTAGCTCCGCCTCCCAAATAAATGTTGTTCTGCTATTGGCTGGAGCCCAAAGCTGAAACCAGAGCTGAACATAAACACTAATGGGCGGAGTCGAGACGAAAGAGGAATCAGCCAATCACAGTCAGAATATCTGCAGAGGTTTTTTACCCAGTAATAGTGCCAATTGTGTCAAAGCCGCTTAACATAGAAGTTGTAGTAAAGTCAAAATAAATAAATGCCTAAATGTTTGCACCTAGTTTTTTAGTCTAAACTATAATTACATCTGAAAATAGCATTTTTCTAGGGAAATGTTATATCGTTAGTAATATCGTTATCGTAATACTCAATAACAACATCGCATATTTTTTCCAGTATCGTGCAGGCCTAATACATGGACATTATGTATATATGCCTGACATTTGAAAAGGTCAGCAGCACCTATTGTTTCAGAAGCACACAGTGGCTGTTTAAAGTCCAGCATGGAGGCGGATGATGAGGGATTAATACACGATGCATCACTCAGAGCCTCTCAAACACAGCTTCATTAACCCCGCAGCGTGTTTTTATGCTGCTCTACATGTGCACGCTGCTGATATTAATGCCCTCAATATATTATCCACAAAGAAGAGGACTTAGTATATTAGTAATGCGTAATAATGTAATAAAAATGTCTTAATGCTACGCTTATTGATTATACTGCAGTCTACTATTATTTCTGAGTGTGTTTTGCGTATTGTTAACATTTCATACACAAAAATCAGCCCTAAAAAGATTGCATGATGTTAAAAGTTAATGTTATTTATGTGTTAATAATTAAAGCACTGTTTAAATGTTTTAGTCGCTTACTTATTTGGTACATTTCTGTTTTTTTGTACATATAATAAGATAAATTAGATTTTCTTTGTTTAATAATAAATGATTATACATAAATTAACATTGTTCAGCCTTATTTTGGTGTCTGTTCCACATTGTATTCACACAAGCGATTTAATTTACTTTGAAGAAATACTAAATGCAGGTAAAAGTGTCTACTTTAAGGTTTCAGATACTTTTTATGAACATAAAATATCATCATTATAAAAGTTCCATCATCATTCAGCATAAAACATATACTTGTGCACAAAATAAACATTTTTTCCTAACATGTACATATTAAAATCTTTAAAAAGAGAAAATACATACACTCTCCGGCCACTTTATTAGGTACACCTTACTAGTACCAGGTTGGACCCCCTTTTGCCTTCAGAACTGCCTTAATCCTTCGTGGCATAGATTCAACAAGGTACTGGAAATATTCCTCAGAGATTTTGCTCCATATTGACATGATAGCATCACGCAGTTGCTGCAGATTTGTCGGCTGCACATCCATGATGTGAATCTCCCGTTCCACCACATCCCAAAGGTGCTCTATTGGATTGAGATCTGGTGACTGTGGAGGCCATTTGAGTACAGTGAACTCATTGTCATGTTTAAGAAACCAGTCTGAGATGATTCACGCTTTATGACATGGCGTGTTATCCTGCTGGAAGTAGCCATCAGAAGATGGGTACACTGTGGTCATAAAGGGATGGACATGGTCAGCAACAATACTCAGGTAGGCTGTGGCGTTGACACGTGTCAATATCGACCGAAATCTCTGAGGAATATTTCCAGTACCTTGCTGAATCTATGCCATGAAAGATTAAGGCAGTTTTGAAGGCAAAAGGGGGTCCAAACCGGTACTAGTAAAGTGTACCTAATAAAGCGGCCAGTGAGTGTATTTTTGTGTAAAAAAGAAACCTTTTTTGTGCATATTAAAATCTTTAAGAAGTGAAAAATAAGTATAATTTATATAATTATTTATTTATTTTAACTGTCAATTAACTGACAAATCATTAACACCTAGTGTTTGGAAAGAAAGTGGCAATTATAGTAAGGCAATCACAGCAAAAATCTATCAAGGTCATAATATTTTGCTCAGAAATATCATTTTTTAAGGACACACTCTAATGTAGAGAGAAAATGAGCCGTATTACACTTTAATGGTTTAATGCTTTAAAGCCTCTTTTCGTCCTTGACCCATATATATAATTGATACCTGAATTAATAATTAAAATAGCCATTAAGACTGCATTAATATTTGCTTTGCCTTTCTTAAGGGTACATCTTGCTTTGTTTAATGTCTAGTTGAAAACCCAATGCTTTCCTATTCAGTGTCTATCAAGATTACATATATAAAGGTAACACCTTAGCTTGTCCCTATTCAACTACTGGCTTATCATTATATACTATTAAGATATTAACTGTTTATTAGCACTTATAAAGTATGATCTTATTTTACATCCCTAATTCTGCCTAATACCTAAACCCAGCTACTACCTTACTAACTAATAATAAGCAGCAAATTATTAGTTTATTAAGATATTAGTCTTAGTTAATGGTTTGTTAATAGGGTGAATTGGCACCGTATTAAAATAAAGGGTAACACTTTACAATAAGGTTGTATTAGTTAATGCAGCTACTAACATGAATAAACAATGAACAATGCATTTTTTACAGTATTTGTTCATATTAGTTAACATCAGTAAATGAAAATACAGCTGTTCATTGTTATTAATGTTAACTCACGGTACATGCAAGCATGGATTTGGATGTTAATAATGCATTAGTAAATGTCAAACTATGATTAATAAATGCTGTAAATGTATTGTTCATAATTAGTTCTTGTTAGTAAATACATTAACTAATGAAACCTTATTGTAAAGTATGACCTTATAAAGTGTAACCAATTTAAAATCTCCAAGACTTACTGTTATCAACAAAGTTGTGCAATTTTAAGTTACAATAAAAAAATATAAAAAAATTCAATTAAATATAATTAAAATTAAATTAAGTAAAATAAAATAAAATAAGTAAAAATTAAATGAAGCTAAATTAAAATAATAAAATAAAATTTAAATAAAAATAAATTAAATTAAATTAAGTAAAATTTTTATAAAATTAAATAAGTAAAAAAATAAAATAAGAAATAAATGAAGTTAAAATAAAAAGATTTAAGTAAAATTAAAATTAAAATTAAATTAAAATAAATTCAATACAATTCAATTAAATGAGTATAAAAATAAAATAAATAAATGAAGTTAAATTAAAACAATTAAAATCAAATTAAAATTAAAATTAAATTAAAATTAAATTAAAATTAAATTAAAATTAAATTAAAATAATTAAAATACAATTAAAATTAAATTAAAATTAAAATAAAATAATTAAAATACAATTAAAATTAAATTAAAATGAATTCAATTAAGTAAAATTTCATTAAATAAATAAGTAAATAAAATTAAATAAAATTAAATAAAATTAAATCATTCTCAGATATCACCAAATCAACCATTGAAGCATGCAGTACAACAAGAGCGAATGTCCCGAACTCAACTCAAACATGAATGCGCTGAGAATCTGCAACTCCTGCTGAACTTTTAGAAGTGTCAGATCTGATCTGAGAACAGTCTGAGCGTTTCTCTCCCACAAGCCCTTTTCATCAGTGTCTCTCATATTTAGACTGCTATCAGATGCTGACATTTAGATGAATGTTGATCCTCAGGAGTGAATCTAACCTTTCTGCTCTCAGACAGCACAGCGCGAACCCGAGTGTGTGTGTGTGTGTGTGTGTGTGTGTGTGTGTGTGTGTGTGTGTG
>CAIGQV010019158.1:3896525-3913669 GCA_903798115.1 Danio jaintianensis | reverse complement strand
GGGGTAGGATTAGGGTTATGGTAAGTGTAGATGTAGATGTAGACATTCATAAAACACAACATGTTACAGTAAGGGTGGGGGTAGGTGTAGATGTAGGCATTAATAAAACAGGTTACAGTAAGGGGTTGGTTTGGGGTTGGGGTGGATGTAGATGTAGACATTAATAAAACAACAGGTTACAGTAAGATGTAAGTTTAGGGTTGGAGTAGGTGTAGATGTAGGCATTATTAAAACACAACAGATTACAGTACGGAGTAGGTTTAGGGTTAGGGTAGGTGTAGATGTAGACATTAATAAAACAACAGGTTACTGTAAGGGGAAGGATTAGAGTTGGTGTAGGTGTAGATGTAGGCATTATTAAAACAAAACAGGTTACAATAAGGGTGGGTTTAGAGTTAGGGTGGGTGTAGACGTATACATTAATAAAATACAACAGCTTATAGTAAGGGCAGGTTTGGGGTTAGGGTGGGTGTAGATGTAGACAATAAAGCTAAACAGGTTGAACAAACATGAACTAAATATGGCCAACGGTTTGCCATTGGGCAATGTCGAATCACTGTTGACTGTCCTGCATAATTTTGCTAAAATCCCAATTAAACACACCTGAGTCAGCTAATCAAGGTCTTTGTGATCACTAGAAACTTGGAGGCAAATATGTTGAAGCAAGTTAGAGCTAAATGTAGAGCTAGCTATAATACAGTTAGGATGATAATAAGCAGAGGTACTGTAGCACAATTAGTAGAGGCAGAGTGAGAAGATGTAGATGTAAAAGGGAAGGTAAAGTCATAGGTAGAAATAGTATAGAAATGCCCAATCTTGGTCCTGGGAATCCAAAATCTTGCAAAGTTTAGCCCCAGCCTGCCCTTTAACTTCAACACACTGGGCTTAAAGTTTCCAGTGATCATAAATACCTCGATTAGTTGCTTCAGATACGTTCAATTAGGGTTGTAGCTGAGTTCTGCAGGATACTGGCCCTGAAGGAAAAAGACTTGACACCATGTAGTAATCACAGGTAAAATTAGTTGAATTTTTGGATGCAGACCACTGGGAGTCTTTCTCTAGCCAAAGGCATAAAAACACCCTGGCAGCTCTGTAGTTATTACAACAATTAATTTATCTGTCTGTGCGCGTTATGGAAGATCACAAACTCTTGATGCAAACATCATAAACACATTAAAATAAATAATACTTCCTAAACTATGAAAACTTCATGCATACAGTTAAGATAAGAGAGGTGATCTAGACTAGAATCCCAAATATTCTGCAGTCTTTCTCTTTCACATACGGTGATAGATTCACAGTCAGTTGTTTTTTAATAAAGCTTTTAATCTCAGAGATTCATGAGGCTTTACAGTCCAAACTAACAACTACTTGGCTGATGCATATTAGTGCACGGAGCATCAGGTAATCCTGAGTGAAGGTTTGCAAAAGCCTTGTCAGGTAGGACTTGGTCAATATTTGATCAATATGTGATCAATAGAAATGAGAAAGTTAGCTGACAGAACAGTGAGGTCAATCCCACCTCTGCTCCTATCTGTTTAGTAGTCCTGACATTAATCCCCAACAGAAATGACACAAGTACAAGGTTTTAAAGGGTTTGATGTATACAACACTCAGAACAGGAATCTGCCAAGAGATCCCTTATATATGTGTGTGCAGTGAAGGCTTTTGTTTTACACATCTTTTTTTTCCTTCTTCGTTGCTCTTTTTTTTTGTGTACATGAATTATTTAGTAGGTCCCGCAACAGATATTTATCTGTCTTTAGTGACTTTAGTCCTGGTTCTGTGCCCAGGAGAACGCTGCCTCTATATTTATCCATAGGCATTTTACTCTGTCCAATAATGAATCTTTGTGTTTTTTTATCCATTTTATTTTCAGTCTGTTAAGAAAGTGCTACAAAAAGACCTGAAATGCACTGGCTGAAGAAAATAAAGAGGCAAAGAGAAATGGATGAACCACATTTCACTGACTCACTGGTGTTGCAAACGGCGCACTAAAAAGCATAAACTCAGACATTTGTGAATGTTCTGCTTTTACAATCGCATATGTTCTGTTGAAAGCGTAAAAAAGCTCTTTTTCTTTCAGTGTGTTAAAGCAATCGCTCTACAAACAGACATGTATAGAAGAAAAATAAACCAATGCAGTTGAATTAATCTCTCATAAGAAAAGAAAAAGGGGGAGTAAAGGAAGTGGTTGAGAACAGTACAAAATGATGCAAGGAAAATGGCAAAGAAATTCCAAGCAAGCACAGAAGATGAAGTGAAGTAAGAAAAGAGAAAAACGAACAAAGGACAACTACAGAAGAGGGGAGACGGATGAAAAAGAGCAAATATAAGACATGACCCATGAACAGAGCTTCAGGATTATGAAAGAGCTGCTGTCTACATGGACAGAGCTCTAAAACAAATGAGCGCAATGAGGAAAGCCATCATTCCTTTATGTCACGCCTCGACTACCACCCCAAAGCCAGGGATTGCACCGAAAGAAACAGATGAATGAAAATCTGAGCCTTTGTTCGTAAGAGTGCTACATATCGATCAGCCCAGCTCGGGATGGTGGAAAGCATGTATGTATATTAAGATGTGTGTGACAGGCTCCTATTGATCAGGAGTGGACAAAATTACACTCAACGATGGAGGAGAGTCACACAACAACAAGTGACTGCTTTCTACATGTGTTCAGCAGACCGGAGAAGAGTAAAGAGGTAAGACAAGGGTCAGAAGAAAACATGAAAGATTGGAGACAAGTTGGGGGTAGAAGAACAGTAGAGGAAACTAGAAGAGATGAGAGGAAAGAGAGAGAGAAAAAAAAAATTGACTTGACAAGAGAGACCAGATGAAGGCAGAGAGATTGCGATATTGATGTAAGAAGACAGGGGAGTCATTGGGAAAAAGAAGGATATGAGAGGATATGAGAAAGGAGAAGAGAAGGAACAAGGCTACACAAGACAAGGGTAAAACAAAACAAGTCTGGAGAAGAAAGGAGAAGTAAGAGAAGAGGGAGAGGAGATACAATTCAAGAGACAATGAGAGAGACAAAGAGTAAAATGAGAAGAGACAAGAGGAGTAGAAGAGAGAAAAAAAGACTTAGATAAGAGGAGAGGATACCAATAAAGAAGAGGAGAAACTATGAGAAGCAAAAGTAGAGATTTGATGAGATTTACAAATACTATTAACTGAATAAAGGCTGATTTATACTTTCGCCTGGCTCGGAAACATGATCCTCCACTGACTGACAGTGCACAGCCACGAGTTGTGGAGGCTTTCATAATTGACACACTTGCCATTGTACTATTATTTGCAACAACAGGGGCGAATCTGAGTAACTGATTCTGAGACTCTGTCATGATAAAACAGTGGTGAAGAAGAAGTCAGTGATTTTAGTTGCTAAATGAAAGAATTTAACTATATATACAACAAATAATTTGTGGACGGTGCATCACAATGGCTTAGTGGTTAGCACTGTCGCCTCACAGCAAGAAGGTCGCTGGTTCGAGTCCTGGCTGGGTCATAAAGTAAATTGGCCGTAGTGTATGTGTGTGAATGAGTGTGTATGGATGTTTCCCAGTACTGGGTTGCAGCTGGAAGGGCATCCGCTATGTAAAACATATGCTGGATAAGTTGGCGGTTTATTTTGCTGCGGCAACCCCTGATGAATAAAGGGACTAAGCCAAAGGAAAATGAATGAATGAATGAATGAAATCGTGAAGAAAATTGGAGAACACTCATAATAATGTTTGTTTTAGTACAATTGTGTAAATAAGCAATGTAGGCTATATTTTATATATGCAAACCATTATATCCACTATAAAATAAAAATAGAATTTACTTTAAAAGGTTTGGACAGGCTGTGCACAACATATATGCATTGCTTTTCCTCAAATCTTCAAAAGAAACCAAAAGGACTTTACATTAGGCCATTGTTTTGGATTTCTAAAGGTGTTGCACATGCACATTCACCCAGCTTGGCCAGACTCAGCTCCAAGTCATGCACCTTGGATGCAGAGTCATGCGCGAAGTTACAAAAAATGTTGCGCACACCATCAGCCGAAATTATGTCACATGCATCTAGAAGCGAACTTCCACTAACACTGCAATTACATCATTCACAAATTTGTGGACACTTTAAGTATAAACCGGCTTTTAGGAAGAAAGGGAGAGAAAAGGGGATATGAAAAGAAAAAGAAGAGGAGCGATAATGATAAGAGAAGAGAGCTGACTTGGTAAGAAGATAGAAGAAAGAGTAGACAAAATGAAAGAATAGATGAGGGATGAAAACAGGTAGAAAACATGGGGAAGAGGAAGAGAAAGGCAAGAACAGGAAAAGAGACCAAAGAGGCAAGTGGAGAAACAAGCAGAACCCTATAAGAAAGGAGACTTGACATAGGAGGTAGAAATGAGAAAGGACAAATAAAAGATAATTGATAAAAAGCACTAGAAGAAATAAGACTGAGGAGTTACAGACAAGAAGGAAAACAATGATATAAGAACTTGTGAGAGATGAGGCAATGAAAGGAGAGAAAGAGGGGATAGCTGGATAAACGAATGATGGAAATGGCAAATTGTAAGTACAAATCCTTTAATTCACAAAGCAAATGTTTCTAGGCTTGCTTGGTTTTAGACTTGTGAAAAAAGGTTAATGGGAATAATGGGAGATGGAAACGCATTTGCAGAATAAACTCTGAGGTACAGTAGCAAACCTTACACCCACATGACCAATCAGCTGTCTCCATTATACTTGCCTTGTTTACTGTTGGTTGCTAAGCTACCAATACTGCAGTCAGCTGCTCTAACAATTTGATGAAAAGGTATCAAATTTGCATTTGGCGTGAACTTTGAAAAGGTTTGCTTCTTGATAGGATGGAAACTCAGCTAATGATAGGACAGGAGAGAAGACAAGGCGGAACAGATGAGAAAGAAAGACTAGACTAGAGGAAAGGTAAGACAAAATAAAGAATGACAAGAAGAGGTTGCAAAGAACTGACAGATGACATGAGAGGTGGGACAAGAAGAGATGGAACAAGGTGAACAAGAGAAGAGGAGGTTTGAGGAGAACAATGGGACAAGTAAAAGGCTGGAGAAGAGAGGACAAGGAGAGACATGAAGGAAAACAAGAGAGAAACGATGAGACATGAGACAAAGTTAGCAGAGGAGAGACAATGATGACAATGACAAGAGCAGAAAACAAAGAGTAGACTAGAAGAGCGCAAACAAGATGAAGAGGACAAGAGAGGTGGTTTGACAAGAGACAAGGCATGAAGGAGAGGAGCCTCTACACACAGCCAATTGCCAGACATCTTTGTCCAAGGACAGACAATATATCACCCAATGTCAGAGTAGATTTACGTACGCACACACATTTGCGTCGTTTTCCTAAAATGTGGCAAATTTTGATCATTCAACTCATAAATGCAGATTAATCTTGATCTCATTCTGGCACACTGTCTGATCCACACACACACACACACACACACACACACACACACACAAATGTAGCACTTCCACTCCGACTCTCAGTAATGGACATCAGTGCAAATGTGCTTTAAGTGAAGGGAGGAGCAGACATGACTCACAATGTGTGTGCGCACTTGAGAAAGGAAAAAAAATGAGTAAGTGTGAAAGAGGTATAACATAGCTGGTGTGTGTTTGCATGTATCGGTATGTGTGTGTGTACCATGGCAGACTGCTAATGCACCTATTATCTTAAAACCTCTGAAGCAGCACAGACAAGGAAAGTCTCTGAGCCAAGTCCAGGGTCATCTCAACCATGGGTGGCCAGAGGTTTCACAGCCCCCACAAACACATCCATTCAATCAGTTTAAAGAATGGTCCCAATATTAATTCTCTTCATATTTGCAGCTTAAAAGTCCTAATCTGTCATTTTAAGTGAATGATCAAGGGTTATAAACTAAGGTTCCAACACAAAGGTAAGTAGGTTGCCTCAAAAAGACTATTTACATTGGTTCCACTTATAAAGATGCCATGACTCAATTGATTTTTCGCTCAATTTTTCCACTTAAATAAGTAGTTCCACTCTGAGAATAATTTGTCCATCCAGCCAGTCACTACCACAGAATAAGCCTTGACAGAAAGTAGGCTCTTGTATCTTGTATCAATCTGAAGGCAAAATGAAAGGTCAAAATATTTGAGTAGTTCACTAAACACAAAGAATTCAGTTGCTAGTAAGTGGCTTTAAGTTATAAAGAACGAACAAGTTCAAACTAGGCTGACAAGTAAGTATATTGACCTTATTCTTCAATGCAGAAACTGCTCTCTAAAACAATTTGCGATTGTTGTAGAACTTCCGATTAAGATGCCTATGGGAGAAATGACTATGGATAACAAACGGCAGAAAACTACTTGCTCTACAAACAAGTGTGTTCATTACTATGCAAAAAAAGTAGAATAATATAATAAGAAAATATGGGTTTGCAACATAAAGAATAAGGTTAATACAGAACAGTCTTAACACTAATTAGACAAATTTTACCACATGTAATCTAAGGTAATGTGTGTTTATATAGCGCATTTATTGTGTATGGCCATACACCCAAAGCACTTCACAATCATGAGGGGGGTCTTTTTCCCTTTATCCGCACCACCACCAGTGTGCAGCATCCACTTGGATGATGCGACGACAGCCACAGGACAACGGCGCCAGTGCGCTCACCACACACCAGCTATGAAGTGGAGAGACAGTGATAGAGCCAATTCGGTGGATGGGGATGATTGGGAGGCCATGATCGGTAAGCGCCAATGGAGGGACTTTGGCCAGGACACTCGGGTTACACCCCTACTCTTTACGAGAAGTGGGATCTTTAAATGACCACAGAGAGTCAGGACATCGGTTTAACGTCTCATCCGAAAGACGGTGCTCACTGACAGTATAGCGTCTACTGATATACTGAGGCATTAGGACTCACACAGACCGCAGGTTGAGCGCCCCCTGCTGGCCTCACTAACACCAATTCCAACAGCAACCTGGTTTTCCCATGTGGTCTACCATCCAGCTACTGACCAGGTTCAGCCCTGCTTAGCTTCAGTGAGTAACCGCTCTTGGGCTGCAGGGTGATATAGCTGTGGTCATCTTTGTTAACATCAGTCCAGAAACAACATTAAAATATTTATAATTAAAGTCTGTGTGAGCCGGAAATAGCTGAAACTTTTATTTCAGTATGCTAATGTACTTCCAATTGAAACTGAATATTGAGTAGGGGGTGGGGCTTTCTTTATACACATCATTCACTGGTAGTAAACTAACAGTAAGATGGGCGTGGCTAAGTATATTGTGGCTAAAGCATCAAACTGACATCATCAGAGATGGAGCCAATCTAAACGCCGAAGCAGAAGCTCAGAATTTGATTGAAGAGTAACCAAGAACAAAGTTTTATTAGTGGTTTAACTTTCACTGATTTATTGATCACCTATACAATAACAATATCCACTAGCAAAATAAACATTGTAAACTTTAATTTCACATGGACTTTAAGTCTTCAGAAAAATGTTCAATATAATTCATAATTACAAAGATGGCAGCAGTGGTTTATATGAAACGAGACAGAGCAAGTCCACAACATACACAACATTGAACGCTGTAACTGACCAATCAGAATGAAATATTAACGAGGGGTAATGCAATAAGTCTCATCCCTCTTCAAAATGACCATATTTCAAAGGTCTGACTGTGCACATATTCATTCCGGAAGCTTTGGTCTCTATTTCACACTGTTGCTCAAAGAGGGGAGCTTTCTCAAGTGTATACCACTCAATGACAGATTGAAGGAAAGTGGAAGAAAATAATCAATTCGAAATGCAATTTCTAGAGGCAGATGTGGTATTTCCAGGCACACACAAACTCGAGGCTGATTCTGAGCTGGACTAATTCATCACACACACACACACAGGCATATGGAGCTGGTGCAAGAGAGCAGGTCTGTGGAGGCACGAGTGATCTCCGAAAGATGGATTCCTCCCAGGAGAGAGTAATGGAGCGCAGAATGACTGATGTTTTCCCAAGGGTGCAGAGCCAGCAGGGCCGCCCAGGGACGCTTAAGCGATCACCGCACCCCCTGCCCATCTGGCCCAAGGGCTGCTTAATCGAGTGAGGGGTAACTTATGTCACTGCCTGAGAAGTTTTAGTTTCGTCTGAAGGCCTTCACATATGGCACTGATCAACAAGTAAGTAACTTTCAGCATTTTTTACTTCATTATTAAGAATCAAGTTTTCTGAAAACTCATACGCAGCATAATACAACAGCGTGCAACACTGCAAAAACGGAACGGGTGGCACATTAGCCTGTGAAGACTTCACAAGTTTTAAAGCTACAGGCAAAAAGCTGCAATGATCTTCGTTTTTACAAGATCTTTAATAAAATCATGAACTAAGACGCATGCTGAGAATCCACAGAAAACAAGATCCACAGTGACTGACAAAAGTTTAAGGTCGCTGAATGAAAGATCTTTATTCACATAGAAGAAAAGCCACAGAGTCATCGTCGATGCAACATTTATTTAACTGCTTACTGTTTTTTTCCATTGGAAGCCAGAACATGGTTTCACATTTTTTTTGACAAAACTTCACACTGAATTTGACATGCCTTACAAATCACGAGCTGCGAACCATTGTAATGTGTGGTAAACCCTTCAGAGTACCGTAAGGTTTTAGATTCATGCAGTAGTCCCCGGGCAGAACCGATAGGAAAAAACTTGCAAAAAACTTCAGAGGTGAAGAACTAATCAAAATGGCCATTGGATTGAACCAAAGGGCATTAAAATAACACGATTGAATAGCAGGAAAACAATAATGCGATTCCTCCGGGTAGAACCGTGAAGAAATGATCAAAAAAGGCCATTTAATTGAACCAAATGGCCTTAAAATAACACGCGATTGAATAGCAGGAAAGTGGCATTATAGAAAGACAATTGCGTCAACGGGGCATCGTTAACATTTTTGGAACACCAACCCTCGGATAGCACCGAGGGCACAAAGTGTTACCGACGAAATATATAAAAAAAACTTAAACTCACCCAAGTGTAAACATAATAGCCCCATCTATTGAGAAACATTGGAGAAATGATGTAAAAACGATGTAGAAATGCACTGACACAGCTTGTGAGGACGATATCTCGCTGCTCCAGTAAGCTGCACTTGACAGCGCGAATATCACAAGAATGAACCAATCCAAACAAGGCGAGAAAGCGAAAGAGGCAGAGCGTTGAGCTACTGTGTTTTATATTTTCAGGTCTCAGCCTACGTCAATACGTGACTTTGCTCGTATACGTTCTTGAACCGATCAAGCTGGTGCTGCGATTATCCAATAGTATCATACTGCGTATGTGAATATGAAGTGAAATATGCGTAAGCGTAATATGAAGCGTGATTTTCAACTCTCATCATTAGCTAGGTGTTCACCCATCTATGTTTTTGCGCATGTTGAAATATTTGCATTAAAAAGTTTGATGCATATGCCAAGATGCGCATTCATTTTGAAAATGCACATAGAATACATATGCACAACTCAGTAGGATAAACTTTGCATTCAATAACAAAAAATGTGCATAAACTATAATGGAAACACTTATTAAAATTTAAAATGACCAAACAATTTTGAGTATGTGCAATAAAAAATCATGTGATTTTGTTATAGGAGATCGGTGTGATGATAAAATGTGCATGATGGTATGCATTATAGTACAAACCAGCGTATAGTTCAAACCCTCATCACAGTGGTTCAGTATTATCATTATTATTATTATTATTATTATTATTACATTATTATTCCCTCCAGAACTGTCTTGAGTATGTGTCTGCGTTCCCAAAGAGCGTCTCATGTCTCCAAAAGGCAGCGCATTGCGTTCATTGCGTTTCGTTTTCTGGGGCGCAGCTCATTTATTATATAAGAAAAAGACTCGCACAGCTTTTCCTACCACAGCAAACTTCATTCTTCCATCTGATATTTGCCGCCAGTTTATTAGGAAGTGACGATTTTGTTCTCTTAGACTTGATAAATGGAAACACTGCATTATTTGCTAATCTTTTATACAACATAAATAGCTTTGCGCATAAATTTAATTCGCATCTTTGGATGGAAACATAGCTATTGTCTCTTGATCAAAAAAAGTAACCTCAAGATACTTCAGTGAGAGCATCCTGTGCCCGATATCACTTAAGATGAAGGTGTCGGCTAAATGACTACTTTTACGCATATAATGCAGAGATTATTCTAATTTCTTTCCTCTCACTGAGTTTCTCTCACTCTCTAATCCTCTCTCTCACTCAAAACTGGCTGTTGAGTCTGGCTGACTTCTAGGAGTTATATGACCAAAACAGGATTTGTATGTTCTTTTGAGTTACAGTAAGCTGGATGTAGCACTTGACATATTTCAGCATTTACATATCAAACCTGTGTACCCAGATCATTAACTGAAATGTACCGTCTATCCAAACCAGACACGATGCAAAAACTCAAGGAATAAATAAACTCTGTCAAACTAAAAAAAAGTAAAACTCTGTGCATCTTCTCTGCACAATCTGTGCATATCTGATAGACAGCTTTGTGGAATGGAATTATTAACCTATGAGCTTTAAAGGGACAGTTCACCCGAAAATTCAATCATCCTTTACTGTTGAGTTTCTTTCTTCAGCTGAACGCAAAATGAGATATTCTGAAGAATGCTTTGAAGAAACTGGTAGCCATTGACTTCCATGGTATTGTTTCCTTACAATTAATGTCAAAAGTTACCAACTTCCAACATTCCTCGAAATATCTATTTTATTTAAAAAAGAAAGGTAAGGATTTGTAACCACTTGAGGGTGTGTAAATAGTACGTACGCTTTAATCTCTGGGTGAAATATCCCTTTAACTTGGTCATGACAAAAAATAAATAAAAAATCACCACCGCATGATTAAAAACCAAGCCACCAAGAAAGAATTCAGTCGCTTTTGTAGTTGAACCATTTAAGACAAAACTCTGATTATTAGGGACTACATAGAGTACTTATTAAACCTCATTTACAAACAAAACGTTTTAAAGATACAGTACTTATTCAGCTGCTGCTTTAACCAGGGAGGTGACTAAGATGAAAAAACATTATAAAGTATATTAAAGCCAAAAATAATAATAATAATAATAATAATAATAATAATAATAATTTGACAAACATTCTAAAGTGCATTACAGGAAAAAAAAAGTGTTGAATGTGATCCATTTAAGAGATGCAAACTCTGCTGTCTAAGACTAAAAGATAACCTCTCTCTTGCTAACACACACACCCCTGCCACGTGCAGCGGTCTCTTTAATAAAAACTCGCTATTGTTTAAAACGCTCTCCATCCTCCAGCAAGGCTGTGTACTGTGTGTGTAAATCCTGTGAGGATTTCGGCTAAACACTGAATATCAGAACAGCTGTTGCTTTCTCTAATCTCCATCACACACACACGCGCACGCACACACACAGAGAGAGAGAGAGAGAGAGAGAGAGAGAGAATGAGGGAGGATGACTGGTGACAGCTCACAGTAACAACAGCTAAACGTAGCATCACTCATACACATTACTACCAATAGGAATATACATTTTAACAGAAAATTTAATTACCAAAAAACCAAAAAATAAACATTAAATTTGAAATGTCTTTACTTTTATGTGATTTGGATACTATCTTTGTATATTTAGTGCTTTTGTATATTTTTTTCTCTCGTAATTTTTACTAAAATAACTTGTATTTATTGTGTATCTACATTCCTCTTCTAGTGTTTTTGCTATTTGTATGCACCCAGAGTCTGACAGTAACATACTTTCAATTCTCTGTATGTCTGTACATGTGGCAGAATGACAATAAAGCTGATAAAAATAAAGCTTTGACTTTAAAATGCCTATTCCTGTCTCACATGGTTTGTATGAGTTCCCAGTATCACCATTTGGTATAAAGAACAGACCACATCTCTACGAATGACAAACTTGAGCATTAATAAACACACGAAAACCAAACACTCTTAAAAAAACCAATAGCAAACATAGATAACACTTCAGCTTAGGTCACAATTCATGCTATTTACTACTGGCTTATTGCCTGCCTATTATTAAGACATAAACTGTTCATTAGTAGTTACAAAATATGATCTTATTCTACATCCCTAATCCTACCCAAAAACCTAAACCCAACTTCTATCGTACTAACTATTAAGCTAGTAGTGCTAGTTTTGTTAATACCATGACTTAAAACAAAGTTTTACCCAAACATACAACAAAGAACATTTACAAAAGGAACTGAACCAACCAAAAGAAATGCCACAACACAGTTTAACCAAAACTCCACACAACTGTTCAACCACAACTTCAAAAGAACTCCAATTTTTATATTTTGTGAATTACAAATTTGTATTTTCTCTCTTAAATTTAACTAAAATAATTCATATTTATTGTATTTTTACATTCCTCTTGTGGTGCTTTTGTTATTTGTATGCAATCAGGATCTGACAGTAACATACTTCCAATTATCTGTCTTTCAATTAAATGTCTGTACATGTGGCAGAATGGCAGTAAAGCTGATAATAAATGCATATTCCAGTCTCACATGGTTTGTACGAGTTCGCAGTATCGCCATTTGGTTTAAAGAACAGACCACATCTCCTCAAATGACAAACTTGAGCTTTAATAAACACACTAAAACCAAACACTCTAAAAAAACAGCAGCAAACATAGGTAACATTTTAGTTTAGATCACAATTCATGCTGTTTACTATTGGCTTATTACCTGCCTATTATTAAGACATTAACTGTTCGTTACAAAACATGATCTTATTCTACATCCCTATTCTCAAAACCTTAAGCCAACTTCTACCTTACTAACTATTAAGCTAGTAGTGTTAGTTAATGGTTTGTTAATACCATGACTTAAAACAAAATGTTACTCATACAACAAAGAACATTTAAGAAAGGAACTGAACCAGCTAAAAGAAATGCCACTACACAGTTTAACCAAAACTGCACACAACTGTTCAACCACAACTTCAAAAGAACTCCTGATAAAACCAAACCAATTTTATATTTTGTGGATTCAAAGTTTGTATTTTCTTTCTTAAATTTAACTAAAATAATTTGCATTTATTGTATCTCTACATTCCTCTTGTAGTGTTTTTGCTATATGTATGCACCCAGAGTCTGACAGTAACATACTTTCAATTCTCTGTATGTCTGTATATGTGGCAGAATTGACAACAAAGCTGATAAAAATAAAGCACATGGTTTGTACGAGTTCCCAGTATCACCATTTGGTATAAAGAACAGACCACATCTCCACAAATGACAAACTTGGGCTTTAATAAATGCAATAAAACCAAAACACTCTCCAAAAAACAACAGCAAACATACAAACACAGAACATTTTAATGAAAGAACATAAATGGCACAACAGTTTAACTAAAACTCCATGCAACTTCATAAGTACTCCCAATAAATCCGAACTCCAATGCAAAGTCTGTCTACAGTCCCCCAAAAGTGCATCAGAAATACTGACCTTGCACAGTTTCTGGTACCGCGGTGAAGAAATCGCCATTCTCTGGAGCCGGTGTAAAAAGACCACCACTTTCTGCAGAGACGTCCGAACTACAGCCATCATCCTAACTCTGCCTGCACACGACTGCCAGCGTCTGAGAGCACGCATCCTCACCGCACACACACACACACACACACACACACACACTCGTTCACGCACGCTCACATACTCCCCACCACCAGCCAAATGTGACGAGCCATGTCACAAAAACAAACACACACACACTAAAGAGCGTCAGCAATATCTGCGCTCCTCTCCAGCGATAAACAAGAGATTTAATACAGTACGAGGAAAAAGGAGAACGAATGAGGGAGAGAATGATGCTTTGAGAGAGAGAAAGAGAGAGAGAGAGAGAGAGAGAGAGAGAGAGAGAGAGAGAGAGAGGAGGAGGGTTGATATAGCGGACAGAGAGAAACTCTGGAGAGCGTTCAGGAGACGGAGCGCATCTTTTAGCACCGTAAGAATGAGTGTGTGTGTCTGTGTGTGTGTGCGCGTGTCTGTGTGTGTGAAAATTCATAAAGGGAATGAGTGAGGGTGACACACTTTGCTGAAAGAGAGCACATCTCCGGAGAGACGGAGAAATAGAGCAGTGAGACGCTTCAGAGAAAAAAAACGAAAGAGAGACGATGAGAACGGTGAATGACTGGAACACACACACACACACACACACACAAACACACACTCTGATGCTCTGATGCTGATTTGATCCTTCTGATGACCTGTGATGACGAACGCTCACTAAAGCGAACACAAAATCAATACCGTGACCCCATTTACTGTCTTAAAGGAATAGTTCAGACAAAAATTGAGATTTCGTACACGTTAAGTCTGATAAATGTTGGTCCAAACCTGTATGACTGACTATGTTCCTTGAGCAAAAATGTCCTCATTGCTGTTTTTAACACAATTACAAGCTTACAAACACACAGATACACACATATTACATTATGTTTTAAGCAACTTCGGATAAAAGTCCTCAAGTGATTAAAGTTTGAACTACCTGTATTATTGTGGTGGATAAAACTGCAAAATGGCTTTTCTTACTTAGATTTTTTTGTCTCGTTTTTAGTCTAAATATCTACAAATTCTTAAATCAAGAAGCATTTTCTAGAGAAGCAAAACATGTTGTCTTGTTTTAAGCAATAATATGTCAAAATTAAATGAGTTTTTCCTTAAAACAAGCTAAATAATCTACCAAAGGGGATTATTGGCAGGTTATTTTGCTTGTTTAAAGGAAAAACTCACTTAATTTTGGCTTATTATATCCTTAAACAAGACAAGATGCTTTACTTGTCTAGGACATCCTTTTTGATTTTAGAATGTTTAGATATTTGGACTAAAAACGAGACCAAAACGAGAAGCATTTTTTGCAGTGTCTCAGTATATTTTGTCACATATACTTCAGGTAGACTTTTCACTTAATAAAATACATGTTTATATGCTACACAACAACAAAAAACTATTTGGTTTCATTTTATTTTATTAATTTGTTTAGCTGCTTGTTTGATTAGTTTTCTTTATTTAATATTACTTCACTAAATCCACTTAAGAAATCAAATTATTCTTTCCCAAATTAGACTAATCCATTTCTCAAAAATCTCAATGATTTGATGATCCAGCTGTAAATATTAAAAGCTGGAGGGGTACTCAATAAAAAAACAACCTTAAATTAATGGTCTCAAACTCAATTCCTGGAGGGCCACAGCTCTGCAGAGTTTAGGGTCCAATCCCAATTCTACCCCTTAGCACTTCCCCTTACCCCTACCCCTCGCTTTGCGCGTTCACGTGAAGGGTGTCATGTGGTGTCCCAATTCTACTTAGCTTGAAGGCGTAGGGCTAAGGGGAAGGGCTAGATACCCCTCGATTTTTCAGGACCACACTCGAAACCAAGGGGTAAGAAAATTTCCCAGAATACACCATCTACAACGACAGCATGGCTGCACACGGAAGTAAAGAGATGCACAAATTAGTATTTTTTGTCATTATTACAAATTTTTACAACAAACAAGCATATGTTTCAATACATTCATAACCGCGTTTGTGTTTTACCGTCATGCTTTTAAAAAAGAAAAACGCTAAAATAAAAAACGTTAAATTTAAAATCTATAATCCCTAATAATAACTCTTGTATAGCAGTCCCACAACACTCACTCGATGACACTCGAATACCCTGTCAGAAAGGTCTAGTGGCTGGGAACGGCCTTTTTACAGTGTCTGCTATAATGTTAATGTAGTTTTTGTGTGTTTACATAGACGAATATGGCCAGGGTGTAAATGCACAGTACAGGTACGATCTTATTGCCACATTATACTGTTATGATAACATGATATCGTTGCCTTCAGTGATTTCCTGAAGATAAATACCAAAAAATAACGCAACTGGAATAACTACAGCAGTCGCATCGTCGATCTCATATGAAGCAAGAGATCGCGATGACATATGATGATGTTTACAGGTGTTGTAGGGGTGTCCCATTTCTGTCCCATTTCTTTGAAGTCCTTCCCCTTCACACTCTGTTTCAAGGGCCAAGGGGAAGGGGTAGGGGTACAAAAATAGAATTGGGATTGGGCCTAGCTCCAACCAGCTCCAAATCACACCTGCTTAATTGTGTCTAGTAGTCTTGAACACCTTGATTAGTTGGATCAGCTGTGTTTGATTAGGGTTGGAGCAAAACTGTGCAGAGCTGCGGCCCTCCAGGAATCCAGTTTGAGACCTGTGCCTTAAATTGTTATTAATCATTATTATGCTACTTTGTTTGTGTTTTAAAGCTGAAATGAACCAATCTGTACTCGTTTATAATAGAAATAAGCAACCAACAAGGTTTCCGAATGTTTTCTTTTTATCACCCATTGCAGAACTAGAGTAATACAGTCATACAAGCAATGAGACTGCTGTTTTAGGGTAAACTACCCCTTTAAGGACGTAAACCGAATTACTCCTAATTTCATTCTGACTTCACAGATTTCCATTCCCAAAGCCTCTCCTTGCGACCACCTGCCTCGATTCTGCTACAAAACAACCGCTTTTCAGCATATAATCAATTCCTGAAGGATCAAAACCCTGCTGTTTCATTCAGGAATACATCACAACACAGCACTTCACATTCACAAGGTTACAAACACTCTCGAGTCTCAAATCTCTGTCTGTCTCCTGATGTGAGTTTGATAAGTCTGTCTGTCTCGTCACACCAACCACTGAGCAACCACAGTGATTTCAGCCTGATTTAGACGTAAATACAGTGACAAAGACGGATGGGAAGCAAATCTCTGGAAACAACAGTAAACAACAAAATGTCAACCATGAACTCACGGTGCAAATAAAATAGTAAGTGAATGCTTAGGGCACTATGTAGGTAACAGTGATTATTTCAGAGCGAACGTGGCATTGAAAAACCAGTGGGCAGAATTTACTGCTGGTCAAATCAGCCGTTTTTCTCAATCCTCCACAAGGTTTCACAAAATGTCATCATTCATGGGGAAAAAAGGTTACATGTCCTATATTTTTCGGCACCATTCACACAAAAAGCATTTTCCATTCCTACAGTATGTGCTACTTTTCAATTGTTTTTCTATGTAAACGTGTTTGATG
>CAIGQV010019158.1:3879740-3890997 GCA_903798115.1 Danio jaintianensis | reverse complement strand
TGTCATTGCTAATCAACAATCAACCGTGCTCTCTGAGGATCCATGGGTGGGATTTCACAGCA
The DNA here is from genome assembly GCA_903798115.1 of Danio jaintianensis. Classification (NCBI taxonomy): domain Eukaryota; kingdom Metazoa; phylum Chordata; class Actinopteri; order Cypriniformes; family Danionidae; genus Danio; species Danio jaintianensis. The sequence goes on along the minus strand of CAIGQV010019158.1, from coordinate 3,890,935 downwards.
TTAGGGCTCGTTCATATATCCCATCTAAAACTGTGTGAAAAACATTAGGCAAATCACTTCCTTCACCAATTTTCAATGATTTCTGCTTTCGTGGTGTCTATCATTGCTAATCAACCATCAACCGTGCTCTCTGAGGATCCATGGGTGGTATTGGATTAGGGGTCGTTCACATATCGCATCTAAAACTGTGTGGAAAACATGAGGCACGTTGACTCCTTTACACATTTTCAATGTGTTTTTGCTCTCGTGGCGCCTGTCATTGCTAATCAACCATCAACTGTACTCTCTGAGGATCCACCACTGATAAAGCCTTCAAAAAATGTTGGCCATTTAACACATGAATGGGTTTTAATTCATATTTTACTTGCTTTTGGTCAGGCAAAAGCTTTTATTTTATTCCTTGTATTTTTTAACTAGTTTTTGTCTTTGACTTGACTGTTTGTGATTTTTAGTTATTGTTAAGGACATTGGTCAAATTGAGTTGTTTTTAATTGTGCTATATCAATAAACTGTCATTGTCACTGTCAACAAAGCGCTGAAGTGTTTAGGTGCTCTGTGTTTGTCTGAGGTAATTAGTCTACCGTTATTATTGTCTCACGCCTCCAAAAGCCACTGCATTGCATTTCACCTTTTGAGGCGCAATTCCTTTATTAGAGAATAAAAAAGGCCCACATTGGCTTCTCCTACCGCACAAGACTACATTTTTCTGTCTGAAATTTGCCGCCAATTTATCAGAAAATTATGATTTTGTTCTCTTTGGCTCATTGGAGGAAAACGGTGCTTTATGTTTTAGGAGATTTTTCAGTTCTGCGTATAAATGATTGATGGCGTATATAAATTGATGGCGAATCTCCTCCAGAAATGACAGTGACTCTTTGTTTGCAGGTTTGTGTGCATTCGAGTAGTTTCTGTCATGTGATGTGCGTTTTGACAGGACTGACTGAACCTCACATTCGTTTCATACATATTATAAAACCAGAGAACATTTGTTTTCAAGGGCAGTTGGTTCATTTAAAGGCAGATTTAAAGCTTTCTGTGGATATATTCCTCATATCTGTGAAGCAAGTACTCGCTGAGATTCCAGTGTGTTTGCTGAGCCCAGAGGATTCATAATGAAGCTGCAGAAACTGTCTTAAAAACACACGTCTGCACCGAGCCCCTCCCCCAGAGAATCAGCAGTCTATAGTGATCGGTGATTGGCTCCTGTACTAGAAGGCGGGGCTTCTTTCACCATATGTTTTTTTTGTAATATTTTGTTTTGTTTAACATTTTTTATAAGATATTTAACAAAAACAGTACAATACCAATAAAAAAAAAAAAAAGGAGGGATCGTCTCAGTTACCAAATATACATACATATATATACATGGCATATGTAGCATAAACATATTAAAACTTTCACCATATTGACCATTACTGTTTTCCCCATTCAAAATTATACGAGTGACACGTCATGTGCATTCTATAGTCTTTGCTAGGAATAACAAATAGCAGTAAACTACAAATCAGTGTGTTTCTGACAATGGGCTAAACAGACACAAAAAATACTCCCAAATGGACAGACTGGATTAAAGCGCACTTGTAAAAATGTAACTGTAGTAACATGATAAAATGGTCAATTAAAGCATCATGGTTACTGGCAAGAATAAGCTTCAGAGTTGGCTCAAGTCCCGAATGGACAGACTGGATTATAAGCGCACTTGTAGAAATGTAACCGCAGTTCTTACCTCGAGCTGAGCCTTAAGTTGTTTGTTGTGGGCGGAGTCTTGAGAAAGCCCCTCCCTCTGGGCGGCGTCTGATAACACATTGACTGTAGTTTCTGACTCGTGGAGCCACTTCAGGAAAAACTCCAGCTCACGGAGCGACATTTGCAGAGATTTCAGGTCTAAATCCAGAGCAGCCTGACGGTCTGAAGCCCTGATCAACACAAGTTATGTTCAGTATTTTTAGGGATATTTAGTGTATTCTGACCTACAGTAACTTCTGATTAGCTAATTCAGAGGTTGCTGTAGGTCAAACTACACAAACTATGCATCTAATTGGACTTTACCTTTAGGCTATATGCAAATACAAACAGCTATTTTACTAGAAAAGTGTCTTGTGAAAACTTACAATGTCCATTGGTGCTCTAGAACTGATGTGATTGGCTAGCTAATGATTAGCGATAGGGACCAGCTGCAGTCAATCCTATCATGTGCTCCTCTCGACATTAGTTTGTGAAACTTCACTTCGCTTTAACCATTCTTCGAACAAATTATTAATGGGTCTAACGTTAACTGTGTGCACGTGATCATACTTTATCGCACATGGTATGTTTTTCCCCTGCTTTCTTTTGCTTACAGTTATTTTTTTATTCATGGTTCAATTATCATCCTTTCCAATAACATTGATTTAATAGGAGATTAACTTCCCATTTATGTATAGTTAACTGATGATCTGGGACCTTCAGCCTGGACAGACTACTGTGCATAGTTTTAGATACATGACAATAAACGAAACATACAAAAAAGTGAAATGATTGAGGAGGCATGTGGACATAGCACAAAATCTAATTTAATTAATTTTAGCATGTCAAGGTCAAATTTATGCATATAAAATATACTTTCCCAACAACAATATTGTGGCTAGTGAAAATGGCAAGTGGCTAGTAATGTTGAAAAACTACTAGCCACAGTGGCTGGTGATCAAATAAGTTGATGTCAAGCCCTGATTGTGTGTATATGAGCGTGTGCGTGCATGTACCTGTTGTTGATGCTGTTCCAGGAGTTGTTGTGTGTGTCCATGACCTCTTTGACTTTGCGCGTGTCGTCATTGGCGTAGTCCTGCAGCAGCTGATTGGACAGTTCATTAAAAGCAGAAATGCTCTCCTGTCCTCGACTGAGATCCTGCAGGAACGCCTGACCAAAAACAAAACAAGCATACATCGATGCGTGCAGACACACAATTAAAGCAACTAGGCATTTGACGATAACCGGTTTCAAGGTTTACAGCGGTTTGGAAAAGTCAAGGTTTTAAAACCACTACAATGTTCTGTTATACTGTTCTGTACGTTTTTTGTTTTATTTTATTTACAGTATCTCCACACCAAGAGCTACAGGTCAGCCCACAATTCAGGAAACATCTGAAAAACAAATCACTTATAAAGCAACATCTAATAGAGCTGAAGAGTGCAGTGGCTTTACTTTATGTCCACAGAAAGCAAATATATCCAAAGATACCTTTTCAAATCTGTGTTTTTGACACTAATGAAGACAGCAGAAGGCAACGATTTGTTTTCATTATTCAGCCTGACATGTTTACTGCTACAAAATATTATAAATGTTTCTTAAAATAAAATATGTTGCGCTCAATGGGGGAAAAGTAGGTCTTTTTTTTTTTACCAAGACATTTAAAAAGAGCATATTTTAGAGCAGTGATCACAATACCGTAATCAGGGTTCATACACATTTTACTACTAAAATTCCATGACTTTTCCATGATTTTTCCAAGACTTTCAAGTACATTTTCATGACCTAATGTTTCATGCAATGTCTACGTATGCGTGATAAACAATACATGTTCAAATTTATTACAGCATATCGTAAAACAATCTATTTAGTTTCAATTTATATTTATATCTATGTAAAACTGATTTAGATAATGCTTACACCGCACTAATAATGTGACAGAAACGAAGAAAAGACAATTAACCTATATTAAAGAATACAGATCTCTGTTTTCCATGACTTTTCAAAAACTTTGTGGGTTTTTCTGTTTTTCCAAAACTTTTCCAGGCCTGGAAAATGCCATGTCAAAATCCCATGACTTTTCCAGGTTTTCCATGACCGTATGAACCCTAATGTTTTTAGCCAAGGTTATCATACCGTCAGAATACTATGTTGGCCCATGTCTAACTACAACTACACTGTAAAATAAAATATTGCTGTCTTTAATTTTTTAGCTGGATCAAATTAACTTGTTCTAGTCATTTCAGCTTACATCAATCAAACTGAGTAAAAATGCTGTGTTAAACGTTGTATTATTTAACAAATGTAGTCAAAACCTAATTAAAACGTATTGAAGTGAGTTAAAGCAACATAAAGTTGGCGCCTAGTGGTACTGTGCGCCGACATACACGGCAACCCGATTTCGAGTCCCGGCTCGAGGTCTTTTGCCGATCCTTCCCCTCTCTCTGCTCCCAATGCTTTCCTGTCAGAAAATCGCCACTGTTCTGTATCATAATAAAGGTGAAAACCCCTAAAAAATAATTATAAAAAAATAAAAAATAGAGCAACATAAACTTGTTTGTTGTCTTGACTTTTTGTCAAAAGGTTTTTTTTGTCACGTTCTAGTCCAAATATCTAAAAATAAGTCATAAATCAAGAAGCATTTACCAGACAAGCACAAAATATTGTCTTGTTTTCAGAAATAATGAGTCAAAATTAAGTGAGTTTCTTCTTAAAACAAGCTCAATATTAGACACTAGTTGTAAAGTTTGGAATAAGCAAGGACTTACGGCATACTGCACTTTTCTACATAATAGAAGTGTTAAGGGTGTTAAAACGTTCAAAAAAAGAAAATTCACTGATTGATCATGACTTTAATAGATATTTACAGATAAGACACACAATTAAAAACATTAGAAACGGTGATGAAAACAAAAATGATAGTCTTCTTACAATATTTATCTCAGCTTATAAAGGAGCCAACATGACCAAAATAATTACTAAATTATATAAAAGTCTACAAGACAAACAATTAGAGAACACATATTATATAAAAAATAAATGGGAAAAAGAGGGTAATATTGAAATTACTGAGGAAGAGTGGAAACGTATTTTTAAAACACGATGGAAATCAGCATCCTCCTCACTCTGGAGGGAATTTGGTTGGAAAAATATCATTTGTTTCTTCGTCACCCCTGAGCAGAAGAGATACTTCAACAAAAATGCAGTCTGCTGGAGACCATGTGGCTCAAATGAAGCGAATCATTCACATATATTCTGGAAATGTTTAAACATTCAGGCATTTTGGCAAGAAATTCATAAATGTTTAGAGCATATATTCCATATCCCCATCGATTTCTCTTTCTCAACACCTAAAAGATCCTATGTTAGAAGAAAAATCGGACAAAAAACTGCTGAAAATTTTGCTGATAGCCTGTAAAAAAGCCATAACCAAAAAAACAGTTACAGCTCGAAATACCTCAAATTAGTGGCTGGTTTGACATCATTTACGAAATCTATAAGATGGAGGCTAACAATGAATCGTCGTTTACAGACTGAGGAGTTTAATGAGACATGGAGAAAATGGGTAGAATATATTCTTCCATTAAGACCAGATTTAATATAGAATGAATAGTCAGAAAGGGGCATCACGGTGGCGCAGTGGGTAGCACGATCGCCTCACAGCAAGAAGGTTGGGCCAGTGGGCATTTCTGTGTGGAGTTTGCATGTTCTCCCCGGCTGGCTGTTTTGTGTACCCATTGTGGAAAACCCTTTATTCTGTATGTACATTTGGAAACTGCAGTAAATCTAAATGGAAAAAAACAAACAAACAAGCTAAATAATCTGCCAATGGGGTCAGCAAAATAATCATGTTTGTCCTTTTGATATAATCTTACTTTTCTGTCCCCATTGGCAGATTATTTTGCTTGTTTTAACCCCTTCAGACCCGAATTATGTTCCAAGTTTCTGAAAAATGTAAAAGTATGTTTTCACAGTTCTTGAGGCTCCTATAAATGAGGCCAAATTATAATAATAAAAATTCAACACCCTTTAAGTATATATATATATATATATATTGTCCATTTCAATGGACATCAGGTCAGAACAGTTGTACTTCCCGAACATTATACCAACATAAAATACAAATAAAAACATACATGATTGCTGGTATAATCTTGAAACGTATTTTCAAAATCACAAACATTGAGATTGTAACATTTGTACTTTAATCTGGAGGTTTTTGTTGTATAGTTTGCACCTTGTTTATAACAAACTTTATCTTCATCTTCCTCATCACTCCACATAATGTCCACATCTGAGATATTTCCATCTGCTATATGCTCAAGAACTTCAAGATCTGTATATTCTGCATATGAAGTTGTTTCAGCGATGAATTAGTACATCGATATCGTTTTTTTTTATATAAAAAAGTTCAATCAGCATTGCTGGAAATTTAATTTCAGTAACAGATCTTGAACCCATTGTCCATCCTAATGGACAGACATATTTGAAAAAATCCTGATCTAAAGCTTGCAATGTTACAAGAGATTTGAAACTTTAATTAGTAAGTGCAATCCCTCTTTTTTACATACAATCTATGAAATGTTGGCAAACATATCAATAAATCTGAATAAAAACATTGTAGATGTGGCTTACGTCTGTGTCTGGAGTGAAGTGATGCCATGCTGCTTTTCAGTGTAGTGGATTTTTTTCAAATTACAACATGCCGAGTCTTACTGCCATTTGATTGGATGACAATCGTCCACTCTCATGGACTGCAGGCTTTAAATTAGATGAAATGCTCAGGAAGCACAAAAAACATGGGCTGACATGTGATGTACGTTGTAATGGACACAGGGTCCGAAGGGGAAAAACTCACTTAATTCTGACTCATTATTTCTGAAAACAAGACAATATTTCTTGCTTGTCTATTAAATGCTTCTTGATTTAAGTGTTTTTAGATATTTCGATTAGAAACAAGACATCTTTTTAGGGTACGTTTTTATTCAGTATGGTGGGCTGGTAATACACTTTTAAGGTATTTTTACTTGGATTGTAATTTCTGTTTCTTTTACTGTAAAGCACTTTGGGACTTCTTGTCTGTAATAAGGTGACAAATAAACATTTCACTCTCTTACACAAAACAAGAGGAGACTTATTGGTGCTTATTTAGTGCTAAAGGAAACCTGACATCAAAAAACTCCTGTCAACAGTGGTAAAATCACTGATATATGTCCAGCCATAAAATATAAAATGATGGAGTAAAATATTAACAGCAATGGATGGAGAAGCGCAATTATGACTCTAGCATCCCCTACAGCTCAGTTATAGTAGTGTGTGTGTGTGAGTGTGTGTGTGTGTGTGTGTGTGTGTGTGTGCGTGCGTGCGTGCGTGCGTGCGTACGTGCGTGCGCGTGCGTGTGTGTGTGCGTGTGCGATTCAACACTTTCACTCATGATTTCATATTACAGCTTAGTTTCAAAAATTACCTCTGACTTTGGGAAGACAACAGTCATTACATTAGAGAATTATTATTATTATTATTATTAATATGGCGTCACGGTGGCGCAGTGGGTAGCACGATCGTCTCACAGCAAGAAGGTCGCTGGTTGGAGCCTCGGCTGGGTCAGTTGGCATTTCTGTGTGGAGTTTGCATGTTCTCCCCGTGTTCGTGTGGGTTTCCTCCGGGTGCTCCGGTTTCCCCCACAAGTCCAAACACATGCAGTATAGGTGAATTGGGTAAGCTAAAATTGTCCGTAGTGTATGAGTGTGAATGAGTGTGTATGGATGTTTTCCAGTGATGGGTTGCGGCTGGAAGGGCATCCGCTGCGAAAAAACATATGCTGGATAAGTTGGCGGTTCATTCTGCTGTGGCGACCCCAGTTTAATAAAGAGACTAAGCCGAAAAGAAAATGAATTATTATTATTATACTACTTTATGTTTCTTTTTAAAATTACATTTATTTATTTAATTTATGTATTAATTTAAATTATTTATTTATTTTTAAATGTCATAAATATTTTTTTTATATGTTTAAATGTCATTTTTTCTTTTATTGATATTATGAATTGTATTTGATGAATTAATTATTGTGAATTATTATTATTTATTTACTTTGCGTATAATACACATGAACCTGTTTACTTAATTATTTCACAGATCTATTCTCGTCCTGACACAAATCAAGAAATCACTGTCAATTGGACATTTTTAGCGTAAAACATGAGGTCAAAAACTAAAGCTTGTCTTAGAAAATGATTGAGTTAATTACATCCTTTAACATGTCAAATTAAGCATTTGGAATAACTCTCTCTTTACCTCATTAAACTGCATAATTAACTTGCCACACACTTTACTAATTAACCTACCAACATGAAAGTAAATAATTGAGTTTCTGAAGTGCTCACTTAAAGGGACAGTTCAACCCAAAAATGAAGATTTTGTCATCATTTACTCACCCTTTACTTGTTTCAAACCATTATAAGTTTCTTTCTTCTGTAAGGAGATACTTTGAAAAATGTTGGAAACATTTAACCATTGACTTCCACTGTATTAGTTTTTCTTACTAAACAAGTCAATGGTTACAGGTTTTCAGCTTTCTTCAAAATATCTTTTTTTTTTACAGAAGAAAGAAACTAATAAATGTTTCTGAACCAATTGAGGGAGAGTAAATAGTGAGTAAATTGTCATTTTTGGGTGAACTGGCCCTTTAAGTGAACATCAGTTTTATAGGATCATTCATTAATTTTCTTTTCAGCTTAGTCCCTTTATTAATCTGGGGTCGCCACAGCTGAATGAACCACCAACTTAACACTACGGACAATTTAGCTTACCCAATTCACCTATAGCACATGTGTTTGGACTGTGGGGGAAACCGGAGCACCCGGAGGAAACCCACGCCAACACGGGGAGAGAACATGCAAACTCCACACAGAAACGCCAACTGACCCAGTCGAGGCTCAAACCAGCGACCTTCTTGCTGTGAGGCGAACGTGCTACCCACTGCGCCACCGTGCAGCCTTTATTGGATCATAGTAGTTTTATTTTATTTACTTATTTTGTATTTTTAATTGGTATAAAGGGTCATGAAACTCCCCCTGTTTAAAAAAAAATGTCAAGAAAGTGGGTGAATCCAGCTTTGTTTAGGTGGGAGTGTCGAGAGGCAAAAGAGGGAAGGGTTTGCATGAAAAGGGGAGTTTCATTGCATGCATAAAAATACAGCTATACACACCGGCAACACAGACGCACAGGAGGAGGGAGATGGCCAGTGATCAGCGGATCTGAGAATGCCATCTAATTAAAATGCCATCTGAATATTGTAGTGATATTACTATAAACTTAGTAACTTCATTCATTTTGTGTGTTAAAATACTGAAAGAGTACTGTTGACGATACTAACTTTTCCATCTGAATAAACATAAACAAAGAACATTAATCAGACATTACACCACTGTAAGGCCCTGTTTCAGTTTTAAAATGCATAACTTTTGCTACGTTTCTTCCTTCCGTCCACACTACCCCGGAGTTTTTCACCCCGGGTAAAAAAAAAGGAAAGACAAAAACAATGGTCTGTCTACAGCAGGCGTCACGGTGGCACAGTGGGTAGCACAATCACCTCACAGCAAGAAGGTCGCTGGTTTGAGTCCCGGCTGGGTCAGTTGGCATTTCTGTGTGGAGTTTGCATGTTCTCCCCGTGTTGGCGTGGGTTTCCTCCGGGTGCTCCGGTTTCCCCCACAAGTCCAAAAACATGTGGTATAGGTGAATTGGGTAAGCTAAATTGTCCGTAGTGTATGAGTGTGAATGAGTGTGTATGGATGTTTCCCAGTGATGGGTTGCAGCTGGAAGGGCATCCGCTGCGTAAAACATATGCTGGATAAGTTGGCGGTTCATTCCGCTGTGGCGACCCCTGATTAATAAAGGGACTAAGCCGAAAAGAAAATGAATGAATGAATGTCTACAGCAGAGATGCCCAAACTAGGGCCCGCAGGTCAAAGTTGGCCCGTAATTACCTTTGATTTGGCTCGCCATCCCATTTAAAAAAAGGAAGTAAAAATGAAGGGGAGGGTCGGGGGTGGGATGATTGCCTTTAATAGAGGTTGTCTTTTCTAATTTAGCGCAACCTTTTTCTTGTTTGATTTATTGTTGAGCTACAAAATAGCAAGCTTGAATTAAATCTTTCAATTAAATGTTGTGAATAGATCAAATTACTTTAAATGTGCATTGAACTCCTTTGTGTTATAAAAGGAATTGTTTGTTTTCATTGTAATAATTTAATTATAATATGTGCAAAGTTGTAATGCAATAGTTAACCTAATGTGATTAAAGTAATGCTTTCTATTTATTTTTAACTATTATTTTAAAAAATAGGAAATTACCCATGGAAACTTTGTAATACAGTTTGCTATATTTACCTTCGGCCCACAGCCCTCAATTATGTTTGGTGCTTGGCCCTTCATAAGAGAAACTTTGGGCACCCCTGGTCTACAGGATCACAATACAATGCAGAAATAAGCCTCTTTTGTCAGCTGGGCCTATTAGGAACAGTCCATTGACTCTTTTAGTTTCTAACAAGGCCACTAAGCCGAGACGACACTGAACTCTGCATGAAACTACATTAACTCAATCCACTCACAGCACATATCCCTCAACTGCGGAGAACTACACTGTGCCATGCAGAGGGAATAGACTCAACACACTGTAACGGGACAGGAAGGGCTAATTAGAGAGTCATTCATTCATTCATTCAAGGAAGAAAGGAAGGAAGGAAGGAAGGAAGGAAGGAAGAAAGAAAAAAAGGAAGAAAGCAAGTAATGGAAGGAGGGAGGGAGGGAGGGTGGGAGGAAGGGAGGGAGGGAGGGTGGGAGGAAGGAAGGAAGGGGGAGGGAGGGAGGGAGGGAGGAAGGAAGGAAGGAAGGAAGGAGGGAGGGAAGGAAGGAAGGAAGGAAGTTAGGAAGGAAGGAATAGAAGGAAGAAAGGACAGAGGGAAGGAAGTAATGGAGGGAGGGAGGGAGGCAGGGAGGGGGAACGAAGAAAGGAAGAAAGGAATGGAAGGAAGAAAGGAAGGAAGGAAGAAAGCAAGTAATAGAAGGAGGGAGGGAGGGACGGAGGAAGGAAGGAAGGAAGGAAGAAAGAAAGAAAGGAAGGAATAGAAGGAAGAAAGGAGGCAAGAAAGTAAAAGAAGAATGAAAGGATGGAAAGGAAAGAAGGAAGGGAGGAAGGAAGGAAGGAATATAAGAAAGGAACTGAAGAAAGGACAGAGGGAAGGAAGTAATGGATGGAGGGAGTGAGGAAGGGGGAAGGAAGAAAGGAAGGAAGGAAGGAAGTAAGGAAGGAAGGAAGAAAGGAATGGAAGGAAGAAAAGAAGGAAGAAAGCAAGTAATGGAAGTAAGAAAGGAAGGAAGGAAGGAAGGAAGGAAGGAAGGAAGGAAGGAAGGAAGATAGGAATGGAAGGAAGAAAGGAAGGAAGAAAGCAAGTAATGGAAGGAAGAAA
>CAIGQV010019158.1:3814364-3831741 GCA_903798115.1 Danio jaintianensis | reverse complement strand
TACACAGAACTCCTGTTTCAGATTTGTGTTGTTGTGTTTTTATGTTTGTATTGTTTGGGTTTTTACCAAAATCTGCTTCAATTCCACATCAACAGCTCCTTTAGAGATATTATTCCCAGGAAAAAAACATGACAATGTGTTCAATACTTATTTCCCCCACTGTATATGACTCTGTTTACACAGCAATGATGTAGCAAAAATTGAGTGTTAAAAAAGTTTCATGTGTACATAATGATGTTTTCAAAACGATCTGCATTTACACATCCTTGAAAACGACTAAAAACACTGCATTACACATGCCAGGCCAGCATTTGCAGCTGTTAGTATAAACAGTAGCTGTAAGGAAGTGACAGCATGGCATTGGCGGCTCTGCACACGTATCTACAGTTGAAGTCTAATATATTCACCCTCCTTCAAATATTCCCCAAATGATGTTGAACAGATTCAGGAATTTTTCACAGTATTTCCTATAATATTTTTTCTTCTGGAGAAAGTCTTATTTGTTTTATTTTGGCTAGAATAAAAGCAGTTCTTAATTGTTTTAATATTATTAATAATCAATAATATAATATTAATAATTCAATAATATTCAATATTATTAGCCCCCTTAAGCAATATTTGTTTTGGATTGTCTACAGAACAAACCACTGTTATACAATGACTTGCCTAATTACCCAATCTTTACCCTAATTAACCTAGTTAAGCCTTTGAATGTCACTTTAAGCTGAATACTAGTAAATATCTAGTCTAATATTATGTGCTGTCATCATGGCAGAGATAAAAGAAATCAGTTATTAGAAATGAGTTATTAAAACTATTATGATTAGAAATGTGCTGAAAAATAATCTCTCCGCTAAACAGAAATTTGGGGAAAAATACACAGGGGGGCGAATTATTCAGACTTCAACTGTATGTATTATTTTCCATGTGTGTGTAAGTTGTGTCTCCACTGTTGTTTGTAATGTGAAGTAAATCCCCACTTTGCTGAAGAAGCATTACACTTCAGCATAAACAACATTATCACACACTCCAGCATTGTTGTGTGTGCTTGCTTTTGCTTGTCTTTAAACTACACCTCCTTAAACACAATGATGATGTCAAACACAAGCATGACATCATCGTTTTTATGGACTCTCATTATCGGGTGTTTACAATGGCGGCTGGGTCAGTTGGCATTTCAGTGTGGAGTTTGCATGTTCTCCCCGTGTTGGTGTGGGTTTCCTCCGGGTGCTCCGGTTTCCCCCACAGTCCAAACACATGCGCTATAGGTGAACTGAATGAACTAAACGGATGCACACATTGCGATGCTCAAACGATATATTTTTCAGCTCTGTTATTACCTATGCACCGTGTCTGAAACTTATGAATTGCCATTTATGGTTGTAAAGAAACACGAAGTGCTATTTTTATAGCATGCAAAAAAGGCAAGTTAGAAATCCTTCAAAATACTACACTTGACATGCTCCGAGTCCCGCGAGAATGAATAAACGCTGGCTGAACTCTTCTCCTTTAACTCAATCCTGTAAGAATGTTCTGCTCGCTCTCCAGAGTTGATTTCATTCCTCCATCATTTGTTGCTTCGAGAGAAAAGCTCAACTACCAGTTCTCTCCCTCAAATTGCAGACTGGATGGATGGATGCACATTGCTGTGGGCTGTAATTGAGCAGTGTGTGAGTAGGCATGGGACGATAACCGGTTTCAAGGTTTACCATGGTCTGGAAAAGTTAAGGTTTTAAAACCACTAACATTATCTGTTAAACCAACATCCAGCCTGCAGTAGAGCTGAACAGTGCAGTGGCTTTACTTTATATCCACTAGGAGTTGATCCGTGATTCGTGAACCCACGGTTCGGAACAAACGTGACCCACACATTAATACTTTTTTTTTTAACTTGTAGATTAATCCTAAACTTAAAATGATCGCAGAGAGATCGCCTCTCACATCATTCAAATCACATGTATGAAAGCATTTAGGCTTTCCTGTAAAATGTAATGATGACGGAAGAAGTTGCGGTGGGTTATTGGGGATGTGGTGGGTTTCTTAGGTTATTAAAGGTGTTTTCTGTCACTACTTGTTTAGCGTGCATTAATGCATTCAGTGTAATCTGCACGATTATTCATTAAAAGATCGAGATCTCAACACCGACGCAACATCAATTATAAATGATGGTGATTTGCATATGTTTATTAATCCTTCGAATCGCTGCATTCAAAAATCAAGAGATTCAGTCTTTAGTCTTTTGAGTTAGTTATGAAGTTACAAACAGTCAAATAACACAGAAGTACAGGAATAAGAGTTTATAGTTTAGATGAAACCACTGATGTTCATGGTAAAGATTAAAATCACCGTCATATGCATTTAATGACACTCAAAAATTAAAGTTGTAGGCAGCAATTACATTATTTAACCAATAGGTGGAGACAACCAGACATCAAAAATATGTCACTGAATAATTCTTCAAAAAAATGATCCATCTAGCAATGAAACATGAAGTTTTATGAGTGAATAACTGAATCATTTATTGAAAATGAGACTAAATAAATATGGGTTGTATAAATTATACTGTTCGATTTCAACATTTAGTGTTATCAGCAACAGTCGTAGTAACAGTGAATTAGTTTACAGTGAAGCTGATTATTTCTGCATTTTATTTTTAATATTTTTTTTTATATGTTTTTGTAATAAATGGAAAGCAAATTACATTTGTCTCCTCCCCTTTTTGGCTGCTCCGAAAAATGATCCGATCCTTGACTTAAAAACCATAATGTGATCCGAACCGTGAGATTTGTGATCCGTTACACCACTAATATCCACAGAAAAGAAAGATCTCCAAAGACGCCTATTCAAGCTGTAAAGAAATCAGTGTTTCTGAAACTAATGAAGACAGCAGAAGGCAATGATTTACTTTAATTATTCAGCCTGACAAGTTTACTGTTCCAAAATATTATAAATGTTTCTTGAAACAAAATATATTGTGTTCAATGGGCTAAAAAGTTGTTATTTTTTACCCAGAGCATATTTTAGAGCAGTAATCACAATATCGTGATATGTTTATCCAAAGTTATTATACCGTCAGAATCTTATACCAGCCCATGTCTAGTGTTTGGCCAAGGACAGAAAAGAAGTAAAGAAAACGAACCTATATTCAAGTATACAGATATTTGTTAAACTAATTTCCAAAACATTTCCAGGCCTGGAAAATGCCATGTCAAAATTCCATGGCTTTTCCATGAGCGTATGAAGCCTGCGTACCTGCAGTGAGGTCCTGCTGTCGGCTCCTGAGCTCCTGAACAGTGGAGTTGTAGTTTGATGCTAGCTCCATCACGCTGGACCTCAGAGTATCAGCGGATTCAGGCTTCAGACGCTCTGACTGAGAACGGAGATCCTCCACCTGCGGCTGGAGCTTTTCCAGCTCCGCGATACGAGCCTGAAACACACAAACAAACAACACATCTGGCCTGTTAACATGATGAAAAATCCATTTAACCATATTTGTGCAGAGTGTTTTTTTAATATATGTTTGCTGCACACTAGGGTTGGGTATCATTTGAATTTAAGCAATTCCGATTCGGCTTATCGGTTTCGATACTTATCGGTTCCCAGTTTTGATTTCACACTGTAAAAAATGCTTGTCTTAATTAGATTATTCTGGCTTGTTTCTAGTCCAAATATTTAAAAAGTTTTAAATTAAGAAGCATTTTCTAGATGAACAAAACATATTGTCTTATTTTCAGAAATAAATCCAAATAATCTGCCAATGGGTAAACCAAATAATCTTATGTCAAAGGGAAAAACAAGATTATTATTTGGCTTACCCCATTGGCCGATTATTTTGCTTGTTTTAAGGGAAAACTTGCTTAATTTTGACTCATTATTTCTTAAAACAAGACTATATATTGCTTGTCTAGAAAATGCTTCTTAATTTAAGAACTGTTTGATTAAAAACAAGACAAAAAGCATATTTTGCAGTGCAATGCAGGACTGAGGCCATGATACCAGGGACACACCCCTACTCTTTTCGAAGGAAACACTGGGATTTTTTAATGACCACAGATAGTCAGGACCTTGGTTTATGGACCAGGCTGGGATTTGTTTATTGTGCCGTGACTGTTGCTCAGTGAAGTTGTAGGTGATCTTTGAAAGGTGAGTTTTTTAGTTTATTTGAACATCCTGATTACACCATTCCCTTGTTTTTTCTATTATATTAGCCTCAATAACCATAACCTAAATAGCTGGGTCTGTTACATTTTAGGGTCCCCTTGATACATTTCCATTATGTTCCCTGCTGTTTGCATGTGCTGTGAGAAAATGCATTGGGTTTTCTTAATTTGTTTGCGTTGTGAGAAAATGCAGCACATATGTTTATGTGTTTGCGTTGTGATGGTTTGCAGCACGTATGATGTCAAACCGATGAAGATCTTTTCTTAATTTGCAGGCATTTTTTGCAATGTGCTATATGCACAGCTAGTTTTTTTCAGCCATCAATAAACGTCCGCTGAAAGGTTAATGTGACTATTTTCAATTTCATAAGTTTCCTTTTACAGCATCGATAATGCCATTAAAATACAACCAGTTAAACAGACTTAAGCATTTATTTAGTTGTTCAAGGGTAAAACGAGATGAAAGGCTGTGTAAACAAGCGGCGTCAGTAGCAGCAGGCTAGCATAGAAACTCCATTGAAAATACTGGGGTACAATCAGGGTGCGAATTACAGGGGGGTTTGGGGGGGATCGACCCCCCTAATTAATGCTTGATCCCCCCTGAAGGACATCAAAACAAGATGTATGGGGGGTCAGCCCTTTAATAGTAAGAAATAGCTTTCTCTGATCTCTATCTTAAATATTAATAATTAAAAATTTATAATATATATATACATTTGATCCCCCCTATAACAGTGTATACCATAAATGCATAATGCAACAATCAATGGTAGGAAAAATATCATTCAGCAGTCTGAAACTGGCAGTTCTAGAGCACCGATAGACATCTTAAATATTCACAAAACACGTTTCTGGTAAAATAGGTGTTTATATCTGCATGTAGCCTGAAAAAAAGAAACATTAGACATAATTTGTAAAGTTTGACCTACAGTAACCTCTAAAGTCACTAAATATACCTCAAAACACTGAAAACGTATTCATTTTATTAATAAATTAGATGTAATTTAAATACATTCATAAATTTGATTCACTGAAGCACGTAATACCAAACTACCGAAAAAAGTTGGCTGACTGAAAATTAAAAGTCCATGTGCATATAGCCTATTGCATGTGCTTTCTTAAATTGCAGCGCATTAAGCTCTCTCGGCCACCATAGACTGACCTCACAGTCGTCTTTGAGCGTCTGGAGCTCCTGCTGGTTTTCCATCTCTCCAAACTCTTTTGTGTTGTTCAGCCAGTTCTCCTGTTCCTGCAGGACTTCATCTACAGCCTTCAGTCCAGACGCCAGACGCTCTAGAAGCTCAGCCCGGCTTCTCAGCTCCTGGATCAGCGTCTGACAGCTCTCCCACTCTTTACAAACAGACTCCAGGCCAGAGCGAGCCTCCTCCGAAGATAGACCTTCTGCAAAAACACAGATCGAGGGAATTACGTTGGCAGGAGAACACAGAAAGCATCCTTTATCTTGAGGAGATCATCACAACTCCTTACCTTTCTCCAGCTGTTCAATCATCTTCTCTGCTTTCTGTGTCACCTCCTTCACCGAGCCCTCACTCTCAGCAAGATCCACTTCCAGGACCTGCAGAGATGGATAAAAATACTCAGCAGAGAGCGATGTATGAACCGATCAGTGTGGGTGATCATAATAAGTCACCTGCAGTTTTTCCTTCAGGACAGGAGAGTCTCCAGCAGTTTGGGCAGATGATCTCCATGCAGCCAGACCAGACAAAAGCTTGGGAACATCAGTTTCAGCTCTAAAAAACAGTTCACATGAGTGAGTCGGTGTTACATCCAAGCAGAACAGCATAACAGTTTCCATATGCTAACAGTTCCCATACTAAAATGAACATTTGTTTCTTCATGTTTTTTTTGAACAGCTGCTAATCCCCAATGCGGCAAGACTAAAGAGAGCCTGGTACAAATAGGTACAGTACATTAACTCCTTTTGTTTTTGTAGAAGTGTTGTTTTATTATCAATAAGATTTTAAACCGTTTCTGTTTTACTGATTTCAGTGATTGCATTCACTTGAGAAAAATGCACATCCTGAAATTGATGTATTTATATACAAACGTGGACAGAATTGTTGGTAGCCTTCAGTTTTGTCCAGGCCAGTTTAATTTGTTTGCCTTCTTTAATGCTTCTGTTGAACCACAATTCGATAGCAATATATGATTTTTAATAGTTTATTTTCAGTCATTTTTGATTAATCATTACTTATTTTTCAATTTCAAGCTATTTCAGGAAGGTTTTTTTATCCTCAATGGAAGGATACCAACAATCCTGTCCACGTCTGTAAATCATATTTAATTCATTTACAATTATTTAGCAGTTTATCATTAAACCTCTAGAAATGTTAATTTTATTCATTTTCTTTTCGGCTTAGTCCCTTTATTAATCAGGGGTTGCCACAGCGGAATGAACCGCCAACTTATCCAGCATATGTTTTACACAGAAGATGCCCTTTCAGCCGCAATCCATCACTGGGAAACATCCATACACTCTCATTCACACTCATACACTACAGACAATTTAGCCTACCCAATTCCCCTATAGCGCATGTGTTTGGACTTGTGGGGGAAACCGGAGCACCCGGAGGAAACTCACGCCAACACGGGGAGAACACGCAAACTCCACACAGAAATGCCAACTGACCCAGCCAAGGCTCAAACCAGCGACCTTCTTGCTGTGAGGCAATTGTGCTACCCACTGCGCCACCGCGTCGCCCATGTTAATTTCATCCTACAAATGTAATATAAGCAGCAATATGCTGCATTTCACTGGAACTTCCCTTTAAAAACACTTGTTCATAAAATGTATAGTGACAATTAATAAAATGACTAAATTTGACAACACATTCGTAGAACAGTTGAGCATGCCTTGATTAAAATGTTTGGCCTTGGAACTGTAGATTTTGCTTAGCCCATGAATGTCAATGGTTGTGTGATAGACAGCGGAAACAAAACTGTTAAATGCTGTCAATAATTACACATTTCCCCCAAAAAAGTTATAGTTTGGGTGCTTAAATATGTTTGTTTTTACAAAAGAAACACATTAAAATCAGAGGTGTGCCTCAGGGCTCTGTGTTGGGCCCTACTGTCATGTGCTCCTATATTAGACTTATAATGCTAACATAATGCATTTAAGTTTCAGGTTTCTATTTTGAAGCTACGGTCACACTGCACTTTTCGCCCCATAGACTTAAATTCATACGCAAGCAATGTGACAAACAGGAAACGCAATCTCGTGCGATAAGTTTCGCAGTTTGCTGCGTTGCAAAGTTCAAGCTTGGTGAACTCTGACCTGCGAAATCGCATCACGTGACTGCGAGAGACCAATCGAAGATCAAAACATGACCTCAGTGTACAGAAATGTTAAATATGGACCAGTTGCTTGTTTTTTTTTGTCTAATCATCTTGTTTAATCTTCCCCCTTTATGCAGCGCCGTACAAGTCTTCGCATTGATCCCGTGGGCCAGACTAAACACCCGCCGGTGACCTACTCACACCTGCAGGTTCTCCATGATGGACATCCAGCGTTCTCCAGCCTCCGGCGCCTAGACTGCAGCTCTGCACAAGAAGCTTGGCCAGAGGAGAAATGGTCGTGCCCAACTGAGCCTGGTTTCTCTCAAGGTTTTTTTTCCTTCACTTCGTCAATTGGTGAAGTTTGTTCCTCCAGTGTCGCCACTGGCTTGCATGGTTCGGGACCTGTGGAGCTGCGCATCGATGGATTTGTTCTTCAGTGTTTGGACTTTCAGCAGTGAAAATTAAACCACACTGAACTGAACTAAACTGAACTTTAACTCTGAAAACTGGACTGACACAGTTTCAATTTACTAGAACTTCTATGTTAAGCTGCTTTGACACAATCAACATTGTAAAAGCGCTATAGAAATAAAGATGAACTAAATTGAACTCTTAAACTCTTCAGAATATTTACAGATTTTGAAAAAAGCATTAGCCTCTTAAGAAACGTCTTATTTTTGTGCATGTTTATGTTGGCCAGACAGCCTCCTGAGTTCTCTGTCTGTATCCGGATGTCTTCTTTTGGGTGGAGTGGGTGAAATCTCTTAAAACTGGAGACTTACGGGAGTGCTCTTAATGTGGAATGCGAAAGAGTAGGATTGTGTGCACCCACTATGCTAATGATGCACTGGGTCAATGGTAATGGTATCTGCAAGGCATAAAAGCACATTATTCAATCTGAAAATTTACCAGAATTCAGTCTGAACTCTTCAAATAGAAACCTGAAATGAACACTGAAAGTCTAAGATAGGAGCACAACACAATGCCCTGAGGCACACCTCGGATTGTTTTTAATTTCACAAAAATCGCAAACTCCTGGAGGAACTCTTAAGAAAGGTCTTATTTTTGTGTATGCATATGTTGGCCGTACAGTCTCCTGAGCTCTCCGTCTGTGTCCAGATGTCTTCTTTTGGGTGGAGCGGGTGGTGGCAGCTCTCGGTCGCTGCTGGTGTAGGTTTGCTCCATCCGTGTTGTTACGGTTGTGACTGTTACTGTCTCCATCAAGACTTTCTCCTGTACCTGAGGCATCCCGGTCACAGACACTGCTTCAGTCACCTAAACACACAACACATGTTTGGATTCAATTGCATATGAAAAGCTAATGTGCCACAATGCTAACAATGAGTACGTTTACATGGACACCAATACTCTAAACTAGCGTTGAATGCTGACGTAATGATGTTAATTGATCTATGTACTATAACATGTAAAACAGGAACATGAAAGGAACATTTAAAAAGCAACTCATGTAAACACCTTAATCATATTATTCTCTTATTGAGATTAAGGCAAATAATTAGATTACTGATGTCCATGTAAACGTAGTTACTGAGACGCTGATCTGACCTGGCTGGAGCAGTCCTCTAGTTTCTGGACCAGGTTGTCCCAGCGTTGGGTCAAATGGTCTGTGTCAAATTCGATCCTCTGAGCTGCGGCTGGACTGTTCAACAGCACCATCACATCTTGACCAGCGTCAGATAGAGCGCTCAAAGTCCTCCGTTTCTGGGCCATATCCTCCTTAAGACTCTGAAATGGTAAAAATAATGATACAGAATCAAGCTGAATCATATTCATAAGATTATAACCTTAAAACAAATGCTTTTATAATGTTCCCATATCCAAATTGTGGGTGCATATGTAAAACTATTAAATATATGAAACAAAGTTTGTATACTCACAGCTAATCTGCGGACGCTTGCATTTATGTCACTGGGGTCCTTAAAATCACAGGTCTGCACTTCACCCAAGGCCTTCTCCTTTTCGGTTAGCCATGATCCAAATAAACTCTGAATGGATGAGAATGAATAAGACATTTAAGCTTCTCATCCATCATGTGAAATTTGACAGAAAAAGAATGAGTATGAGTTTCCAAAATCAGGATTCACCATCACACACATCGCTCCAATAGAAAAGAAAACAATAATAAAACTGCTCATCAATACACATCATTTTTTTGCATAAAAGCATTAAATAATAATAATTTATCAACTCATTTAGATCAATAAAATTTAACTCGTTTAGATCACAGTTCAGTTTTTGCTTAAACTGGAGACTGACGGGAGTGCTCTTAATGTGGAATGTAAAAGAGTAAGATTGTGTGCCCGCTATGCTAATGATGCACTGGGTCAATAGTAATGGTATCTGCAAGGCATAAAAGCACATTAATTCAATCTCAAACTTTACCAGAATTCAGTCTGAACTCTTCAAATAGAAACCTGAAACTTAAATGCACTCTATTAAGATTATAAGTCTAAGATAGGAGCACAACACAACGAGGCCCAACACCGAGCTCTGAGGCACACCTCGGAATTTTTTATTTCTGTTGTGCAAACAAATATATTTAGGTAACCAAACAGCATTTTTTTTTTTTCGATAATAAACAACAAACTGCCCACATACTTCAATAGTGCCTCATTATAAAGTCAAATTAAATTAAAATTATTACAGTGGATTTGGGGATTTTTGGTATAAGGGCCCATCTGGTCATTAAGCAGCCTCTGCCACACCTCCTGAGTTTCATCAAATTTGTTCTAACTTTAAAGCATTATAGTAACAAGTCCATGATCTTTTATCTCTTCTTTGGCAATATCTGGTCTGTTATCCAGTGGTGGAACCCCACAATTGTGAAGTGCTTTGAATGCACAGAAAAGGGCTAAATACATGTAATGAATTATTATTAATTATAATAATTACTAAAACACAATGGGGCCCGACACAAAGCCTTGAGGTACACCTCTGTTTTTTTTGTAAACACATATTTAATTACCCAAACTGCACAGCATTTGTTGAATAGCAAACTGTGCACATGCTTAAATAGTGCCTGATTGGATATTTTGTAAAAATGTGTTGGTGCCGATAGCCTTATGGGCATTACACCGACATATAGCACCATTACGTTTTGGGTGTCCTGACTTGGGAAACTTTTCCGATCACACCATGCCCCTCCACAAATCTTATTTTTAATTTTTTATAATTATTATTATGTATTATTATAACACAATGGGGCACACACACCTCTGTTTTTTATATTTTTTTGTAAACACACATATTTAATTACTCAAACTGCACAGCAATTATTGAACAACAAACTGTGCACATGCTTAAAATTTAGTAAATTGTGTTGGTTATATAGCGCCATTACGTTTTGGGTAACGAGTTGGGAACTTTTCCAATCACAATCTCTCTCTCTCCAACTTTGCTTCCTATCTAAACCCTGTGCTATCTAATAAAAAGTAAAAATGTCGACCAAAAACATATATATTATTAATACAAATTCTAAAATGCTACAGTGGATTTTCAAGTTGTATCAGTCATCACCTGGTCATCAAGCAGCCTCTGCCACACCAGCTGAGTTTCATCCAGTTTGTTCCAGCGCTCCTCCGTCCAGCGACACACTGCCGCCCAGCGCTCGCCCAGTGACTGTCAAGAGCAAAAGAGGAAAACTTATTCACTGAATGACTTTTCACACACTTTTAAGGCCTCTGGGAGTGTCAAATATCAGTCTACTTCCAAGTTTCTTGCTGCGCCCAATGAATTCTTAACACTGTGTCCAACATTAACCGATCTCACTCCTTCAAGCAGCATCAGAAAACCCTGAAAATAGCTTGGTTTGATTACCTTGACCTTTCAGTAAGAAAAAACATTTAAAGCTTGACTTCTTGTTGATCATTTGGTATCAGAAGTGGCTTATATGAAAGGCAAAGGCCTCTAGATTACGCTTATTTGACCAAAATAAAATATGATCATGTCTTGATTTTGAATGATTTTATTAGGACAGTAAGGTCTGACTTTGCTTAGACAAAAGTCTCGTCACTGAACAGAAATAATGTCCAGTATAGAATATAAAGTCATGCTGCAGTGGAGACAGAATGAATATTGTGTATGACTCCCATGAGCTTGGAGGACTGCATCCATACATCTCTGCAATGACTCAAATCACTGATTAATAAAGTCATCTGGAATGGCAAAGAAAGCGTTCTTGCAGGACTCCCAGAGTTCATCAAGATTCTTTGGATTTATCTTCAATGCCTCCTCCTTCATCTTACCCCAGACATGCTCAATAATGTTCATGTCTGGTGGCTGGGCTGGCCAATCCTGGAGCACCTTGACCTTCTTCGCTTTCCGGAACTTTGATGTGGAGGCTGAAGTATGAGAAGGAGCGCTATCCTGCTGAAGAATTTGCCCTCTCCTGTGGTTTGTAATGTAATGGGCAGCACAAATGTCTTGATACCTCAGGCTGTTGATGTTGCCATCCACTCTGCAGATCTCTCGCGCGCCCCCATACTGAATGTAACCCCAAACCATGATTTTTCCTTCACCAAACTTGACTGATTTCTGTGAGAATCTTGGCTCCATGCGGGTTCCAGTAGGTCTTCTGCAGTATTTGTGATGATTGTGATGCAGTTCAACAGGTGATTCATGGGAAAAATCCACCTTCTGACACTTCTCCAAATGATCAACTAGAAGTCAAGTTATTATTTGTTGCTCTTACAACTAGGATCCACCACAAGACTTTTGTCAGGTAGTGTACAGCAGTATTATCTATGAGATTGTGTTTTCTTTCACCACTTTGGAATATGCACTAACTGACACTCAAATAATTTCGAAACAGAATCTATGAATTGTGGTTTTATATTTATACTAAGTCAAAGACAAATACCTGCAGTTGCTCCTCCAGGGCAGCGGTGGCGCTCTCACCACTGTTCTCATCCACAACCACAACCATGTGTGTGAGAGAGTTCACCTTCACCTGCTCCGTCTCCAGGTCATTCTGCAATGCCTGAGGACAGAATAACGAAGAAAAAAGTCAAAGGTCAGAGTCCAAAGCACAGCAAGCAAGCTTTTTCCCCATTTACTCTATATAAAACATGCAGAAGGTTGAACATATATTGATATCTGTATATAAATATAAAATATGCATTATTTAAAATAGTTTTTTATACATTTTCGGGCGGCACGGTGGCTCAGTGGTTAGCACTGTTGCCTCACAGCAAGAAAGTCGCTGGATCGAGTCCCGGCTGGGTTCTCCCCGTGTTGGCGTGGGTTTCCTCCGGGTGCTCCGGTTTCCCCCACAGTCCAAACACATGCGCTATAGGGGAATTGGGTAAGCTAAATTGGCTGTAGTGTACGAGTGTGACAATTTGTATGGGTGTTTTCCAATACTGGGTTACAGCTGGAAGGGCATCCGCTGCGTAAAACATATGCTGTAATATTTGGCGGTTCCTTCCGCTGTGGCGACCTCTGAAATAGAGACTAAGCCAAAGAAAAATGAATGAATGAATGAAATTTTTAAGGATATAAAATATGCAGCAGGCTAAAAATGTATTTTCTAAAATATATTTATATACAGTATAGCTGTTATTGTAGTTCATTTTTAACAACATGAGGTTGAAAACATCCATAATGTCACAGAAATTCATTCATTCATTCATTTTCTTTTCGGCTTAGTCCCTTTATTAATCTGGGGTCGCCACAGCGGAATGAACCGCCAACTTATCCAGCATATGTTTTACGCAGCGGATGCCCTTCCAGCTGCAACCCATCACTGGGAAACACCCATACACACTCATTGACACACATACACTACGGACAATTTAGTTTATCCAAATTCCCCTATAGCGCATGTGCTTGGACTGTGGGGGAGCACTCGGAGGAAACCCACGCCAACACGGGGAGAACATGCAAACTCCACACAGATATGGCAGCTGACCCAGTCGAGGCTTGAACCAGCGACCTTCTTGCTGTGAGGCGACAGCGCTACCCACTGCGCCACCGCATCGCCCGTCACAGAAATTCTACAGCAATAAAAGGCTTCATTCTGTTACATCATAAAGCAGTTTTCACTTTTTATCCCGCCAATTTTCAGACACATGCAGCCGGTTGAAAACCAAAACATTTATTATTCCATTGCTTAAGATTCATGTTACACTGCTTATGACATTTTGACAGTGGTTTTATTTGAGTTCATTTCTGAGGTACATAAAATACATTAGCACAGTGGTCCCCAATCTTTTTATCACCACAGATCGGTCAACGCTTGACAATTTTACCGTGGCTGGGGGGGGTGTCAGTTCTTGTCACGTGACTCGCAGTGCGCTTGAAGATGTTTTTAACTGGGTGCGCCGCCGCACCTACATTGAAAATAACGAACGCGGAAAAGACGTGATATGTAAACGGCCGCCATCATTTGCGATCTCCAGCAGTCGATCTTCTTCTTGCACAGATATGCTGGATTCACCTGATTTGTTGACAAATGGGTTGCGGATCAATTCCTTGACAGTTTGTGGATCCTTCACTCGGCCTTTTCTCCTTAGCAAAGAAACTTTCCAAAGACGCCTGTTTCTTACTCATTTTGCTGCTTGTGGGTTAAATTTGGGCACTCAAGGGACCGAGATGTAAGCGAGAGAATACGCTCATTTTTCAAAATTAAAGATCATTCAGACTCAGATAATAAATAAAACGGAAATAATTAATGATTTTTTCTCCGACCAATTGACCGGTACCGGTCCGCAGCCCGGGCGTTGGGGATCACTGCATTAGCACACTGAAAATATTCCCTTTTTGAAAACCAAGATTTAATTTCTCATTAATTATTTTAATTTCGGGATGAAATTTTGACACAGGTGTGTTTTTAGCATGTTTCACAAAAAGATACATTTTTGACAGGGGATGTGGTGCTGTTTCCCTGAGACAGTGGGGCTCCTGAATGTGTGTGTGTGTGTGTGTGTGTGTTCTTCATTCAATAGCTGAACAAACAGGACGATCTCGTGTTTGCCTGTGGTTCACTGGGGCGTGTGCTGATCCGCTTATTCATTCTTCTCACAGCTCAATCTGCCTTACAAACGTTTATTACCCAGAAGCTGCTGTTTCAGGGAGAGTTTATGTCTTCAGTCTGTTGTGTTTTAATAATCTGCAATCTATATTTTACACAATTTGATATAATTTACATCACTTCGACAGCACAAACAACCAATCAAATCACTGCGCTAATGATATATCTGTCATTTCTTCCATCAAGATTTGAAGCTTACTGAACGAAATTTTTGACTATAGTAAAAAAATTGCACAGGGTGGCTCAGTGGTTAGCACTGTGGCCTCACGGCAAGAAGGTCACTGGTTCGAGTCCTGGCTGGGCCAGTTGGCACTTCTTTGTGGAGTTTGCATGTTCTCCCCATGTTGGCTTCGGTTTCCCCCACAGTCCAAACACATGCACTATAGGTCAACTGGATGAACTAAGTTGGCCGTAGTGTATGTGTGTGTGTGTGTGTGTGTGAGAATGTGATAGTGTATAGGTGTTTCCCAGTACTGGGTTGCAGCTGGAAGGGCATCTGCTGCATAAAACATATGCTGGAATAGTTGGTGGTTCATTCCGCTGTGGCGACTCCTGATAAATAAGGGACTAAGCTAAAGAAAAATCAATGAATGAATGAATGCTGTGCAAACAAATATATTTAGGCAATCCAACTGTATAGCTATTATTATTGGTATATTATTAATTATTTTAATTATTACAACACAATGGGGGCCGACACAGAGCCTTGAGGCACACCTTTTTTTGTGAAAAACACATATTCCTTTAACTATAGTAAAAAAAAAAGCCAAAATGCCCAATGCAATTGTAATACTAGTTATTTAGAGTAACTATTTAATGATTTTTCCTTCATTCAATTACCAAAATCAGATCAGACATGTTGTTTATGACCCTAACTGTCATTTATGTTACATTTCCTTGAAAGAAAACCCAAATAAGTCTTGTATTTTTAGATTTGATCCAATATACTTGTGCATCTGTGACTTCATTTCCACAACATAAGCGCTTAGAATGTATTTTTGCTTTGAATTCAACAAGTATGTGCTTTTCTAAGTGAAACCATGCTGTCTACACTGATAAAGTGACCTTGTGTCAAGTGTAAACAGTGAGAAATGTGAACCAAGACAACCCCAGATTCTGATTTTTCCCAGGTTTGCTACAGTCAAATGTTAGCTTTTTCAATTGTGAAACCCCCGGTGTGGGTAGGCGGGTCTGCGACCAGCACTTTTTAGCTGCAGGACCGAATGGCTCTTGCCTACATCGGACTATCTCCACATCCCCTGTTCCTCTACCTTGTTGCAATGTTATGTCTATGTGTTTTTGTGCTTGTTGCTGGGGCTTTTTTTCCCCTGATCTCACACTGCCCTACTTTAAGGACAGTCTGGGAGGGGCTTTTTTACCTCCTTTTTTCCCCCAATGTATATTATTTCCTCTTTCTATGCCACCTCTCGACTGACCTGTCTTCCCCTGAAATGTGTGATGTTTGTGTATGGTCGGAAGGGTCCAATTTCGCTGCATGTAACAGTGTTGTGACAGGCTCATCATCATCATCATTATGCCAGGTATGAAAAGTGGTGACTGTGATTAACTATATCAATAGTTATAGCTTTGTTTCACATCATTTGTTTCACAATAGCTTCACATTATACAGTTGAAGCCAAAATTATTCGCCCTCCAGTGATTTTTTGTTTCTTTTCCAAATATTTCCCAAATGATGTTGAACAGATTCAGGAATTTTTCACAGTATTTCCTATAATATTTTTTCTTCTGGAGAAAGTCTTATTTGTTTTATTTCGGCTAGAATAAAAGCAGTTCTTCATTTTTTAATAACTATTTTAAGGTCAATATTATTCGCCCCCTTCAGCAATATTAGTGTTGGATTGTCTCCAGAACAAACCACTGTTATACAATGACTTGCCTAATTACCCTAACTTTAACCTAATTAACCTAGTTAAGCCTTTAAATATCACTTTAAGCTGAATACTAGTATCTTGAAGAATATCTAGTCAAATATTATGTGCTGTCATCATGGCAAAGAGAAAAGAAATCAGTGATTAATATACAGGGGTGCTAATAAAAAATATACAGGGGTGCTAATAATTCTGACTTCTACTGTATATGGTTGAGAACTGCGAATCACACTGTAACAGACCAATCGGGCGTCTATTTACCTTGTGCTGCTCTATCTGGGCCTGGTATCCCTGTATGTCTCCTGCTATTGGCTCGGTCTCCATCTTACGGATCCGCCCCTCTGTCTGCGTCAGCCAATCAGAGAGCTGCTGGAGCTGCTGCTGCTGCAGTTCCATCAGGACCTCATGAAGCCTGCAGATTGATGAGAGTTTATACACACACACATACACACATTCCTCAAACAGACTTTGACTGGTGTGCGTGTGTCTAGCATTCCTTACCAAATGTCCCCACAAGTATAGTAATATCAGTAAATGTTGACCCAAATTTGGAATTGGCTCATAAATCACACAGAATTAAGTATTTATAAAGTATTGTTTCCTGTGAGGGTTGTTTTAAGGGTATAGAATATACTGTCTGTACAGTATAAACATCATTATGTCTAAGTGAATTCACCATAAAGATAACTGTACAAGTGTGTGTGTGCTGGTTTAGATGGTTTACAAGGACAGAAATGTGTATAATGACATGGGTATGACCTAATTGTACTCATTGGGCCATCAGGGTGTGTGTGTGTGTGTGTGTGTGTGTGTGTGTGTGTGTGTGTGTGTGTGTGTGTGTGTGTGTGTGTGTGTGTATTTTTGTGCGTGTTTCTGTTTGCGTGTGTGCATGTGTTTTTGTGTGTGTGCCCATGTGTTTCTTTGTTTTTCTGTGTGTGTGTGTGTGTGTGTGTGTGTGTGTGTGTGTGTGTGTGTGT
>CAIGQV010019158.1:3727933-3741698 GCA_903798115.1 Danio jaintianensis | reverse complement strand
ATTTTGTTTATATTAGCTTTAACTAATCCTTACATTTGTTCCCAAATTTCTCTTTATATCAGCTTTGGCTAATCCCTAAAGTTGCTTGTACTCTACTCTAACCCTAACTAGGTTCAACTAAACCCAACCCAACCTTCGCCTAACCCTAAGATCAGTCAGTAAGTTTGTTGATTAACTTTCCTACAACAGTGTATTCATGAAACTTATATAAACGAACACATAATTAAGTGTAGATCAGACCAATAAAAGCCACAATCCTAACCAAACATCTGTCAGAAGCACATCCTTCATTCATCTGTCGGCTTATTAATTAAGTTTAACCACTTTGGTGCTCAGTTCAGTCGTGTTTATGTGTTCTCGATTCAACAAACAGGAGTAATAGTTTATATTTTGATATACAGCTCTCACCTTTCCGCGTGTTGAACCTGTGAATGCAGCTCCGTGACTGTATTATCTCATTGAGTAAATAATGAATCATTGACTCTTATTAGGGCATGTTGTTGTTGTTCAGCGCTCCACACCAAAGAAACAACCCACAACACAGCCCTCCTGGATCTCCCTTTGACGGGACACTCACAACTCCTCACAGTTATCCGGCTTGGCTGTTTTCGGCGCTATTGGAGTACTTTAGTCTGCCGCAAAGTTTCCTTTTACTCATGAATAACAAAAGGAGAGTTACTGCGCGTCCCGAGCACGAGCACGCGCACAGCCACTCTGGCATCTCCGCCTATGGGAATGATGGACGCGTGACGTTCCAAAGCGCGCGACCGACCTCACGCTGGATTGACGACGCGCGCGCGCCCCCGTGTGGAAATGTGATGTGTGCAAACCATCTCTTACAGTCCATGGAGTAGTGCAGTGGACGCGCTTGTCGTTCACCATAGTTAATAAATGTTAAATTTGTTTAATTTGTGTGTGTGTGTGTGTGTGTGTGTGTGTGTGTGTGTGCGTGTGTGCGTGTGTGTGTGTGTGTGTGTGTGTGTAATTAAGACTAGCAACAAGCCTATATTATAATAATGTATTCACATAGTTTATCGAAAAACAATTAAATCGTTATGACAGTATTACATCATGTTTATTATTTATTAGATTTATTAGAACAGATTAAAATCCTACATTTCAATATTATTTCATATTTATTTACGTGATAATGTGTGTCTGTGCCGTACGAGTTCATTCAAGAAACGTTACCTTCAGTTCACCAATAGGAGGCAGTATAAGACAACCCACCAAACATTAGACCTCTGACGGACGTGCATATCATGTCTATATTGCGTCCGTTGGTATAATGGATGTCTTTTGGACGTCCATCAGAAGTCCAATGTTCAGTGGGAAGAGCGCTAATTTAACATTATAGCGAGATTTATTGGGGGGTTTTCCTCTCCTTCGGGCTCTAGTGTGTCCATTCTTATGCTTCTGTCATATGTGCTGTTCATTAGTGCTCACTTCACCTCCTGCCCACCAAACAGACCTCTGACGGACGTGCATATCATGTCTATATTGCGTCCGTTGGTATAATAGATGTGTTTTGGACGTCCATCAGACGTCCAATGTTCAGTGGGTGTCCATCCATCCGATCCAGGGTTTGTCAACATACCTTATCAATCTTTTAATTGTTTTCCTGCATGTTTCGCTTTTCCTATGTACTGCAATCTGCAAGTTTATCTTCAAGCTTATTATAATAAAGCATATCAAAAAGTGATTTACCAGGAGTGGGGTTCGAACCCACGCGGACATATGTCCATTGGATCTTAAGTCCAACGCCTTAACCACTCGGCCATCCTGGTGAACATACATCTCTTGGAATCCGGAACACGTATGTAAACAGCATCGTCTGACTCCACCCGTGTGTCTTTATAGATGTGAAATTTAGGTGCTTTACGCTTTTCATGCAGACTTTACTGCCATGTTTAAAGCCGAGTTGAAGCATGACTGTTAGCATGCTAGCGGACTCGCTTTTCTAAACAACCAAAACGTTTTATATCAGTACGTTTGATTATTAATAACTAGCTCACACGATTCAAGACTATTGATGATCATTTAAATCTAGCAATCGAAAATGCGATATTTTAAGTCGTTTCTACAACAACGACTAGGTTAGATTGTTAGCCGTTTGGTTCACAGTTAGCACAATGTCGCTAAGAAGTGGACACATTCAGGTCATGACTCAAGCGTGTGTTATTATAACTATATTTCCAAAGGTAAAAGAGAATAAGATTCCTGTGTTAACATTATATTTTGAAACTGCATTTCGAATATTTAATCAAATATTAAAAAGACCTTCAGAAAAAGTTGTGTACTTTAACTGTTGGTAAAACCATGGTAAACCCTCATTACTCAGTCCTGCGTCAGTGTAAATAAAGCGCCACACAGACAGTTTGGGTTGGTTCTGCTTTTCTGAAGTGAAAGGGGAAATACAAATGAGGTTGTTTGAAAAAGTAAAAGGGTTTCAGTATTAGCCAGTTTGTCTGTAATTGCTAATATTTGATCCATTTGAGGAGAGGTCAAGGTGGTTTTAAAGGGATAGTTCACCCAAAAATTTACATTCTGTCATAATTTACTCATGTAATGTTACATATCAGAATCAGAAAGAGCTTTATCGCCAGGTATGTTCACACATACGAGGAATTTGTTTTCGTGACAGAGCTTCTACAGTGAATGACAGAGACAGGACAAAAAACAGATAATAAATATATTTTAAAAGTAAATAGTGAATGCAGATATACAAATTGACAAGTGTGTGTACAGGAATATTACTATATACAACGTTATATGGCAGCTGTTATGTGCAAATTAGCATGTAAAGTATGTTAAATAAGTGTTTGTGTATAAAAAGTGTATAGCAAGTAGTGATGTTTGTTCCATAATTACTATCATCAAGTGTTCATGAGATGGATTGCCTGAGGGAAGAAACTGTTTCTGTGTCGGGCTGTTCTGGAGCACAGTGCTCTGTAGCGTCGACCAGAAGGTAAAAGTTCAAAGAGGCAGTGTGCTGGGTGTGAGGGGTCCAGAGTGATTTTGGCAGCCCTTCTGCTTGCTCTGGATAAGTACAGTTCTTGGAGAGTAGGGAGGATTGTACCAGTGATTCGCTCAGCAGTCCGAACTATTCGACGTAGTCTCCGGAGGTCGGATTTCATAGCTGAGCTAAACCAGACAGTTATTGAAGTGCAGTGGACTGATTCAATGATGGAAGTGTAGAACTGTTTCAGCAGCTCCTTTGGAAAGTTGAACTTCCTCAGCTCCGTTGCTCTAAAGTTAAACCTTTAGTTTCTTCTGTTGAAGAAAAAAGATTAAACATTAGTCAAAGATGACACAAGTATACACATAATGCAGATTTAAGAGGTTTGTATTATTAAGGGAAAACAAAATACAAAACTACATAGCCCTGCCTGTGTATAAAAGTGTTTGCTTTCCCTGTTAGCACATAACTTAACTCTGGTTTATCACACCTGAGTTCAGTTTCTCTATTCACACCCAGGCCTGATTACTGCCACACCTGTTCACAATGAGAAATCACTTAAACAGGACCTAACTGACTTAGTGAAGTAGACCAAAAGATCCTCAAAAGACAAATGAGTCTACCAGTCAAGAAAAGGTTATAAAGCCATTTCTTGCTGTAACATGATTCATTGCAAGTTATCAAAAACTCTTGATTGTAGTTGTTGCCTCTTAGGGGGGCCCAACCAGTTATTAGGTTTAGGGGGCAAACACGTTTTCACACAGGACTATGATGTTTTGTATTTTATTTTCCCATAATAATAATAAAAACCTTCATTTCAAAAGTGCATGATGTGTTTAGTTGTGTTATCTCTGACTAATATTTAAATTAGTTTGATGATCAAAGCACTGTGGCCTCACAGTAAGAAGGTCGCTGGTTCGAGTCCCGGCTGGGTCAGTTGGCATTTCTGTGTGGAGTTTGCATGTCCTCCCCGTGTTGGCGTGGGTTTCCTCCGGGTGCTCCGGCTTCCCCCACAGTCCAAACACATGCGCTATAGGGGAATTGAATAAACTAAATTGGCCGTAGTGTGTGAGTGTGAATGAGTGTGTATGGGTGTTTCCCAGTACTGGGTTGCAGCTGGAAGGGCATCCGCTGCATAAAACATGCTGGAATAGTTGGCGGTTCATTCCGCTGTGGTGACCCCTGATGAATAAAGGGACTAAGCTGAAGGAAAATGAATGAATGAATGAATGAATGATCTGAAACATTCAAGTGTGACAAACATGCAAAAAGGGGGTAAACACTTTTTCACACCACTGTATATATATATACTCCTAATTTAATTTAATTCACCATTTGTAAACTCCATTCATTTTTAGAAATATCAGTATTATATGACATCTAAATCCACTGAAAAATGTGTACATTTGATTCAGTTATTGACTTGATTCTTGATTAAAGAACATATTGACCAGGTTACAAAGACATTTCAATTACAAACGTTGTCATTTAGAGTTGTATTTATTCACAAAACTGTGCCATGCTTTCAGACATGTTTATTTCATCAGTACATAGCAATAGTTTAACATCAGAAGAGTTAAGAAATGATATTTGGTTGAATAACTTTCAATCACAACAAAAGAAATCAATTAAAAAAACACTTTAGTTTAAGTAAAAATTCACACCATTTACTGGCTAATTGCCTGACTATTATTAAGATATTAACTGTTCATTAGCACTTATAAGGCATGATCTTATTTACATCCCTAATACCTAAACCCAACTACTACCTTACTAACTAATAAGCAGCTAATTAGTAGTTTATTGAGTCTTAGTGAATGGTTTGTTAGTGTGAATTGTACATTAAAATAAAGCGTCGAAAGGAAAAATCATGCAGTTTCGTAGCAAAGTAATATTATTTTTTGTCTGAATTGACATTTACTTTAAATACAAACAGAATATTGACGTGCATACTGATTATACATGCACTGAAATTGGGTTTTATGTCAACAATAGAAAAACAATTGTTTAGCCAACAAAGCTCACCTAAATACCCTAAAAACTGTTGTCACAAGTCTGGTGTGTCTGTGTTGTGTTGTGTCATGTGATGTCCCATGTGCTGTGTTCCATGTGCTTGTGTCTATGTCATGTGACTCCTTTGTTCTGTTTTCCCCGCTGTGTGTTAACGTTCATTAGTTCCACCTGATGTCTCACCCCTGTTTGTAGTCTGTTCAATCTTGTACCCCTGTATTGATTTAGCTCTTTGTCCGTATTGTATTGTCAACATCTCCTTGTCATTCCTGCGTGTTGATGTTCCAGTGCCTGTAGTGAGTGTTTTTGTTAATAAATACGTGTACTCCTGCGATCTGTGCGTTTGTGAGTGACTCAACCTGTGGCAACTGTATGATTTAGGTGCCATTCAATTTTGTGCCACAAAAGGCTCATGCTGATTTCAGATGTATAAGTGTGAACAGCAGGAAATATGCCTCTTCAAACATTAAATATCTCTGTTGTTTAGGCTCATAAAAGTCTTTCAAAATTAATATTCATATGTGTTAGTGCTGTCTAAAGAATTATCATGATTAACTATCTGTTTTTGCATCATAAAAGTCTTTCAAAATCAATATATATATATACAACAGTTCTGTCTGGTTCTTAAATCTGATTGGCTGATAGTCGTGCGATAATCTGCAAATAACAGCACTCAAACAGCCTCTTCATGTGTGTATTACTCCACCCACATACAGCAACAAGGTCACTCTACAGTTTGACAAATATTGCTGCTGTTGGACAACATAATGTACTTTTGAGGCTTTTTAGTGGAGAATGTAGTTGTTAAGATTGCGACTATGCAGGTTATTTATAAGGATAGTGCCTATTTTAAATATTTATAATTTCGGAGATTCAGCGCATCGGCGGCCATTAGCCTGCCATACTGAGCAGAGCAAAGACGGTTGAAGTTCCGCCACAAGATGGCGACAGAGATAATAAGTCCTTAGAGGGAGAAAAACTCAGCGTTTTCTCAGCGAAAGTTTCAAACTACAGCTGATCAAATCATTATAAATCAGCTAAGTGACATTCTAAGTCGATCTCTCTCTTTTGTATTTTGTAGTGCTGTATTTATACCACAGTAATCTGGTAGTGTTTGCTTTGCTTTGACTTTTTCGGGGTTAATTATTGTGATCTCCTGATTGCAACAGAGAAATACTGGGAAATCTCTGTGGACTGATGGCATTTCATGCCGTTCAGCCTTATAATATTAAAATGTGAGTAAAATCAGCTGTTTTGTCATCACTTTAGACATTACGCTAGAGAATCATTCAAACACTAGCTCTACAGTGACATTGGTGAATGAGCAACGGTTTCTGCTGGTCTGACGTCAGCTGCAGATGTGAATGAAGAATGAAGAAAGTAGCTCCTCATATAAAAGGATGTTTAGACTCTCTGTGTTTGATTTTCTTTTTATACACATGATTATGCCGTCGAACTGTTGTATGAGCAATATCACACTCGAAGCAGTGCGATATGGCTGTATACAGTGCGATATGGCAGCACATAATATTTGACTAGATATTCGTCAAGATACTAGTATTCAGCTTAAAGTGACATTTAAAGGCTTAATGAGGTTAATTAGGGTAAAGTTAGGGTAATTAGGCAAGTCATTGTATAACAGTGGTTTGTTCTGGAGACAATCCAAAACTAATATTGCTTAAGGGGGCGAATAATATTGACCTTAAAATGGTTTTAAAACAATTAAAAACCGCTTTTATTCTAGCCGAAATAAAACAAATAAGACTTTCTCCAGAAGAAAAAATATTATAGGAAATACTGTGGAAAATTCCTGAATCTGTTCAACATCATTTGGGAAATATTGGAAAAAGAAACAAGCGAGGAGGGCAAATCATTTTGACTTCAACTTTATGTGTATATGTATATGTATATGTATTTGTATATGTACATATATATATTATTCTCCCACTTGTGTTTTTCTCCTCAAACTCTCTCTCTCTCTCTATCATCTCACTTGGTAAGTGATTTCTCTTCTGTGTTTTTCTGTGCTATGCTCTCCTTCTCTCTGTAATACTCCTCCTTCAGGTTCTCCCTCTCTCTGCGCCTCCAGCCTTTAGCAGTGACGTGATACAGATCTACATTATTGCCGGAGTAGGCGTCTCTGTATGTGGCCCGGTACACAGCCTCTCTGGCCACCGCAGCGGCCTCTTGTGCGCTCATGCCCCAACGGACTCCGCCGTCCAGGATGGAGTATGCGTAGGGGGACCCGGAGCCCACAGAGAACAGCGCCCCCTGCAGACGCAGCCCGTCACTGCACACGTAAACCACCCGCGGCCCACACACACCTGACAACGGACCAGAACTCGATGCTGATTGGCTGCTGGATTTGCTTGTGGTTGTAGTATTTGCATATCTCTCTGTCATTGGTTGCCCGTCATCTTCGTCTTCATCCCCGTCCCACCCACACAGAGTGGCTGCGACGCACAGCTCCGTGCCTTTGAACAAACAAACAGTCAAAACATAATAACAGATATTAAAGTACAGATAAAATCAAAACTAACCATTTTGATTTAGTTCGCTCACATTGCTAGTTTTGTGCTGAACAGTTCATCTGTGCATGTCATTAAGAACAAATAATAAATCTTTAATTGAAATCTGAAAATGCACTTCCTGTTTGTTTTCAATTAACTTCTCAGATTAGGTCTGTCTGAGGTATTGGGCAGGGCTAACATACCTTACCACGCCCCTCCAGCTGTCATCATACCTGTCAACCCTCCCGTTTTTCCCGGGATTCTCCCGTATTTTACAGTTCTATCCTACTATCATCCCATAAAGGTATTTTCCCGTATTTCTCCCGTATTTTCAATCTTTCTATGAAGGGTGGCAATAAACATTAAAGAGCCGATCCTCCCTATACGCAACCCATACCGCCAAACCACCAGGGGACGCCCCTGGCTCTTAAATGTGAATCTGCTCTGTGCTTTTGTTTTATTTAGGCATGAAAACACTTTGAAATAAATATAAAAACGGCGGGATTCCCTTCCTTTTCATTACAGGTGCCGTCGCCCCTCCTAT
The DNA here is from genome assembly GCA_903798115.1 of Danio jaintianensis. Lineage (NCBI taxonomy): Eukaryota > Metazoa > Chordata > Actinopteri > Cypriniformes > Danionidae > Danio > Danio jaintianensis. The sequence goes on along the minus strand of CAIGQV010019158.1, from coordinate 3,733,675 downwards.
GCAATCCTCAAAACAGTCAGTTTATGTAGCGGTGCGTGACTGTCAGACGTGCTCCATGATAAATAGACGCTGTTTCCCAAACTGATTCAGTACACGCGATTGAAGCAGAGCGAAAGTGGACACTGGGTTTTGGGTGCGTGTTTGAACAGACATATAAACATAATTAATAATATTAATAACAACATATAAAGATGTTGATCTTGGTGGGTTTTTTAAACACAACTAATTGTGTCCTAAATGAGCATAAAAAGTTAGGAAAGAATGCTTTCATTATAGCGTTAGATCTGTGCATATAGCGTTAGATCTGTGTCGTGGACGAAAGTGAAGAATGGGGGGGGCAGTTGTCGCGGACGAAAGTGAAGAGGCAGGGGGGGGGGGGGTGGTGTGACATGGACGAAAGTGAAGTCGCGGAGGGAAGTGAAAAGGGGGGGTGGGGCGGCGGTGCGTGTGAGGAGGGGGATTGGTAAAATGAGGTGCCGGATCAGATTTCAGGGCTTTATTTGTTCCGGCACAAATTAAGCCCTGAGTAAATCCAATAAATAATTTTTTTCCAACACAGGCTCATTGTGGATACATACCCAGGTCTACATTTCTGGAGAGCACGAAATATGTAGCTAGAGGTATGTCTGGCTGCATTTCGTCTGTAAAACGAATGCTATGGAACCATATGACGCTGTCGACAGTTTCTGGGTACGTATTTTTTGATCTCCAGAAATGCAGACCTGGGTACATATTCACAATGAGCCTGGGTTGTATTTCAGTGTAACTGAAAAACCTAAAATAACACAAAAAGCTCCGTGCCTTTGAATGGGTGCAGCATGTGGGACAGGAGTTTGGCAGCACCCCCGGTTGACAGTCTGCGGCGGTGTCGGAGCTGATAGAGCCGCAGTTCCCGGGCCAGAATCCGTTTCCAGAGTGCACAGTCCGCCGATGTCCCGGAAGTGGTGCCCACCAGGTGAGAGTGAATAGGTAACACTTTCGGGGAAGCAGGACAGGCCACTTTCCCTGCACAACTGGAGCGTGTGTCGGCTGCTGCTATAACTCCTCCTTGAAATGCAAAACCCAGAGTCGTAGTACCATGGGAAAGAGTGAACGGTAGAGCACCCGATTGGGAGATGTACGGAAGCGTGGGGTGCATGTGGTCAACATCCAATAGGTTTGAGCTTTGAGTTGTTTGACCAAAATTTATAGGACTCTTTGTGATATATTCGGTTATCGGCATGTAAAACTCAAGAGGGCTCAAACTGCTCCGCCTAGGCAGCCAGGAAGAAAAAGCTTCTCCGTGAATCCCCCCTCCGAACAGATGAGTGGAATCCTCCGGCATAAAGGACTGTGAGAGTGGAGCAGTCCATTGAGGGAACAGAGGGGGGTCGAGCAGGCCGCATACATCTTGCAAAGCCATAAAACTACTGAGTGGATATACAGTAAATTGTAACTCTGTCGATAACTACACTGTAGGAAATACACTGTAAAAACATGTCAAATATGAGGTAAAGTTGGTTTTATATTCGCACATTCAGACTTTGGCGTTTAATAAAATAGTCTTACTGAGGCTAATACTGATTAATTATAATAATGGCACAATTTAGGCTATGGTGTTTATAATGTTTACCACTCTACTTTGAATATTAGCTCTAAAATGGCATATAAGAATGACTTCAAAACAACATTAGCACTATTCTGAAATTATATTACAATAAATGTGCGAATATAAAACCAACATTACCTCAATAAATATGAGCAGCAGCTACTTGGTTTATTTTGCAGTCCTCGTTTGATTTATTAATCCTTTCTTGTTGATAAAGAATGAATTAGGAGATTCCACTTGGCGTCTATATCTTCTTATGGTGATGATGGATGTTGACTTTTAGTTTCAGCGAGTGTCAGATTTGGGTCCAGCATATAATATCCAGCTCTCAGTCCATTATACTTGATGCCTTTTCGAGTTCACTATTGAATCGAAAGCTTAGTACAGCTGCGAATGTTCATAGGCCTGCTATATAAGCTCTGATCTTGGATTGTATTAACCAAAGACGCATAAAAATGCCAAAGTAAGCCTTGTTAGCCAAGCTTGACGATACACGCCATTTTCTGAAAGCGTTGATATTTTGTGCTGTGTAGTGCTGCTGTTACAATTTCTTAGATAAAAATGGCACAGTATGTCATTTGGAACAAATTGGGATGCATGTTTTTTTATTTATATTTAATTTATCTATATAAAAAAGTCATTAATTATGTAATAATTGCTAAGGGAAACGCAAATTAATAGTTTAAACGGGTTAAAATTAATACCAATAATACTGGCTTTATCTTGCAACTCTTTGTTGGTCAAAACGAGCCTGGTGTATTTTAGTTTGATAATGTTTTTATGTAATTTTGACATGAATTCAGCAATAATTAAACGTGTACATTTACATATGTGCACCAAATGTTCATATTAAACATGCAACAACATAAATACCTGTCAAAAATGGAAAAAGATGAGATGAGACTTCCTAGTAATGGTCTTAAGTCTTCAGTAACAGTATTAATCTCCTTTCCTTCATTCTTGAAGGATATCCAAAACACTGTACACATATATACAAAATACAGTTTATAGGGGACACAATAACAGTGTTTTCAAGGGGAAGTACACATTTAAAAATATAATAGTTGTAACTACAGCGGATGCCCTACTAGCTGCAACCTAGTACTGGGAAACACCCATACACTCTCACATTCATACACTACGGCCAATATAGATCATCAATTCCCCTATAGCGCATGTGTTTGGACTGTGGGGGAAACCGGAGCACCCGGAGGAAACCCACGCCAACACGGGGAGAACATGCAAACTCCACACGGAAATTCCAACTGACCCAGCCGAGTCTCGAACCAGCGACCTTCTTGCTGTGAGGCGACAGCGCTACCCACTGCGCCTCCCTTTTATTATCATATTATCTCCTTTCAGATTTCGCTTTATTCTCTCACTTCTGTGATTGGTGTCATTTATATCTCCATATGTTAGATTTTTTTTCTATTATACTGTACATTCATCCCACTATCCCTCTCCCATTTTATTGCTAATATTTTAATATTATTTATGTATATATTTATGCAGTTATAATCCCTTGTAAAGTATTTTTTAATGTAATAAACTTTTAATGTTATAATCCATTTAACAAATATGTTATATATATTTATGCAGTTGGGTGGCACAGTGGGTAGCACGATCGCCTCACAGCAAGAAGGTCGCTGGTTCGAGCCTCGGCTGGGTCAGTTGGCATTTCTGTGTGGAGTTTGCATGTTCTCCCCGTGTTGGCGTGGGTTTCCTCCGGGTGCTCCGGTTTCCCCCACAGTCCAAACACATGTGCTCTAGGGGAATTGAGGAAGCTAAATTGGCCATAGTGTATGTGTGTGAATGAGTGTGTATGGGTGTTTCCCAGTGATGGTTTGCAACTGGAAGGGCATCCGCTGCGTAAAACATATGCTGGATAAGTTGGCGGTTCATTCCGCTGTGGCGACCCCAGATTAATAAAGGGACTAAGCGGAAAAGAAAATGAATGAATGAATATTTATGCAGTTATAATCCATTTATTAACTGTTAACTATTAACTTTTGATCATGAACCTGAAATTAAATGAATAAATTTAACCACTTTGTCAAACCAAATATGTCAAACTTTTCCCATATAGTTTTACTTGGCAGATTATTTCTGAAGTAGAGATCATTTATAAAGAGAAACTAATGTGGTGTATTGACTTTTGTGATCTTCAAAATAGTGTTTAGTCAGATTTTGTTTAGTATAGTTCACCCAAAAATGATAATTTCCTCACTATTTACTCTGCTCCTCCAAATGGGTGTAAACGTTTATGAGTTTCTTCCGTTGAACACAAAAGAAGATATTTAGATTTATTTTTATTTATTTATTTATTCACTCATTCATTCATTCATTCATTTTTTTATTTAATTTATATGTCAATGACTGGAAGCAGGGCTGCACGGTGGCGCAGTGGGTAGCACGTTCGCCTCACAGCAAGAAGGTCGCTGGTTCGAGCCTTGGCTGGGTCAGTTGGCGTTTCTGTGTGGAGTTTGCATGTTCTCCCCGTGTTTGCGTGGGTTTCCTCCGGGTGCTCCGGTTTCCCCCACAAGTCCAAAGACATGCGCTATAGGGGAATTGGGTAGGCTAAATTGTCCTTAGTGTATGGGTGTGTATGGATGTTTCCCAGTGATGGGTTGCATCCGGAAGGGCATCCGCTGCGTGAAACAAATGCTGGATAAGTTGGCGGTTCATTCCGCTGTGGCGACCCCAGATTAATAAAGGGACTAAGCCGAAAAGAAAATGAATGAATGAATAACTGGAAGCAGCCATTGACATCTATAGGAACTAAAAAACCTATGAAAGTCAATGACTGTTTTTTCCAGCATTTTTTAGTATATCTTCCCATGTGTTCAACAAAAGACAGAATTCAGTTTGCCAAGCGGAGGATGAGTAAACAAAGGCAGAATTGACACTTTTGGGTGATTTTTATTTACAATACAGTTTGTAAAGTAATATTTTGTCATTTAGTAGATTTATATCATGGAAAACTGTACCAAACAAATGGATCTTATTGGATTTGCATCATAAACCTTAAATTAAAGATAAAAAGTTATTTATTCATTTATTTTTTTGTATTTTAAATATTATTATTTTATTTTAAATATTTGTTTTGCATGTTTTAAGTTTTAATTAGGCCAACTAGGCTACTCTCAAAATCATTGCGCATAAATCCGCAGATTGTTTTTATTTAAATTTTTTATAAATTTATTATTATTATTATTATTATTATTATTATATTTTTTATTTTTTGCAAAATTCTGCGTATTAAAAAACGTCCGCAGATTCTGTCTGATCCTCACCTTGTATCGTTGTAATACCTGTGTCTACCAATGTCTCAATTATGACTGAAATGAATATAAAAACTGCACAAATATATATTTACACGCATTTACATAAGTAAATAAACAGTTTTAATGATGGGTTAAAGATTCTGTGTTGTTGCTAGAAGGGAAACAGCTGCGGCTGGAAGTTATCGAGATTTATTTATATTATATATTAAATTATACATTAACTGTATTTTATAAATGCTTATCCCTACCCCAACCCTAAACACAACCATCATAATAATGTAAAAACTGTAATTATACAGAGTATTATTCATATTATTTATTAAACTACCCATTAAATTGTATATTACTAACGTCTACCCTCACCCCAACCCTCACAGTAATGTAAAATATTAATAATATAATGTAATAATAAAATAAAATAAATATAATATAATAAAATATAATATAATATAATAAAATAAAATAAAATAAATATAATATAATATAATATAATATAATATAATATAATAAAATATAATATAGGGGCGACGCGGTGGCGCAGTGGGTAGCACGTTCGCCTCACAGCAAGAAGGTCGCTGGTTCGAGCCTCGGCTGGGTCAGTTGGCATTTCTGTGTGGAGTTTGCATGTTCTCCCCGTGTTCGCGTGGGTTTCCTCCGGGTGCTCCGGTTTCCCCCACAGTCCAAAGACATGCACTATAGGTGAATTGGGTAAGCTAAAATTGTCCGTAGTGAATGAGTGTGTATGAATGTTTCCCAGTGATGGGTTGCAGCTGGAAGGGCATCCGCTGCGTAAAACAAATGCTGGATAAGTTGGCGGTTCATCCCGCTGTGGCGACCCCAGATTAATAAAGGGACTAAGCCGAAAAGAAA
>CAIGQV010019158.1:3704886-3718104 GCA_903798115.1 Danio jaintianensis | reverse complement strand
ATGAATGAATGAATGAATGAATATATATATATATATATATATATACAAATTGGGGCAGCACGGTGGCGCAGTGGGTAGCACAATCGCCTCACAGCAAGAAGGTCGCTGGTTCGAGCCTCGGCTGGGTCAGTTGGCATTTCTGTGTGGAGTTTGCATGTTCTCCCCGTGTTGGCGTGGGTTTCCTCCGGGTGCTCCGGTTTCCCCCACAAGTCCACAGACATTCGCTATAGGTGAATTGGGTAAGCTAAATTGACTGTGGTGTATGTGTGTGTATGGGTGTTTCCCAGTGATGGGTTGCAGCTGGAATAGTTGGAGGTTCATTCCGCTGTGGCGACTCCAGATTAATAAAGGGACTAAGCCGAAAAGAAAATGAATGAATGAATGAAATTTGATGTTTGTGACCACAAAACCAGACGTATGTTGTATATTTTAGTAGTAGCCAATAATACATTGTATGGGGCAATATTATCAAATTATAAAACTATTATAAATAATTTTTCTATTTAAAAAAAAGTTAGAATATTAAATAAAGATCATGTTTCCTGAAGACGTGTAGTAAATTCCCTGCTGCAAATATTATCAGAACTCTTTTTTATTCATTAATGTGCATTGCTAAGATTTAAAGGTGATTTTCTCAGTGTTTTATTGTTTTAAACTCTCAGATTTCAGATTGTCAAATAAACGGTGATGTATAAATCTCAATTCATATATTTTTTTGACTTTTATGACTGGTTTTGGGATCCAGGGTCAAAGGTTAGGAATGTCATAAGGCTTTGCGAATGTTGAAATAAACATAATTCTTACATTGAGCAATCCTCTTGCTTCCCAGTGAAAATAACAAACCATATAAATGTAATAATCTTTGTTTTTTTAAAGACACCATTGATGGATAATTAATATAATTCTAAACACATTTGTCACGTTCTACACTGTAAAAAAAATCCATAAATTTGCAGTTTTCCATATTTTGTGATGCATGTTTTTATTTTCCCTCGTTTATTTCTGCTTTTGAATTGCATTATGGGATCTTGATCCTTCTTCCAACAACCTTTAACCTTGAAAACTTGTGTAATATGCACATGTGTAATAGTTTGCAGTGCTGTATTGTGTGTGTTGGTGTTGTATATTACACTAGAGAAACCTTGTAATGAACTGCAGCACATTTACCGTTATTCTACACACTTATTTCTCTAGATATTATCTCTTATATTATTTCAAACCACTAAAATGTCAATAAAAGTCACTTTGTTAAACTGCAGAGTTGAATTTTCAGCATCAGAAATGGACAGAGCAGAGATTAACATCCCATAATGCAATTCACCACCGCAAATAAACACAAAATACAGAACCTGCTCATTAACTGTGTACGCAACTAAACGCATTCATTTTTAGATAGTTTTCAGTGTAGTTGGTCAGCAGTAAACTGCATTTGTTTCCTTCAGTTTTCATCACCCAGTTCAGTTCAATGACACATCAGGATATTTTGTGTTTGGTGGATGCCGCTACACACCGGGCTTTCATGGCTATTTTGGACCAATCAGATATTATCGTTTAGGCTCAGAAAAGGTGAGTTCAATTATCTTGGAGAATTCTGACAACCATTTTATAATGTGAGTATTAAAGGGATAGAAGTGAATCATCTAAAAATGAACATCTCCTGTTAAAAATGAACATCTCTGTGTTGGCATTTTGTCTCTTCTCTTCTCTCTCATCTCTTTAAAGGGGATCTATTATGCAAAGATTACTTTTATAAGGGGTTTAAACACAGTTGTGGGTCAGCAGTGTGTGAATATAAGCAGCTTCTAATGATAAACATGAATTAATTGTATTGTTTATAATCAGACTTGATGAAAACAGTCTGCAGAAACACTTTGATTGACATTCTCCCGCTGTACGTGTCATCAGAGGGGGAAAGCCCCGCCCACTAGTGACCATCTCTCCCTCATTAGCATGGGACATTAGTCTTGTGTTTGAATCTGCCACTATGCTGACACACAGGCATTTGTAGCTCCGCCCTCTTCTGAAATGATCTCATTTGAATTTAAAGCGACAGTCAGCAAAATGCCACACAATTAGGTTCAAAGCCTAAAAGAGTCAATTTCAGAGAGTTAGAAAACATTATTAGTGTGGTATTTTGAGCTCTATTTTGAACACACACACACACACTCTAGTGACATTAGAGACGTATTTTACATATAGTAAAAGGAGCATAATAGCTCCCCTTTAATCATACAATGCAGGACGCTATCGGACATTCTTGTGCGTTAATGTCTTGTGTAATTTTATTCAAGGTGAGAAACCCTCTGTCCACTGCTAGGACGCTACAGGAGCTGGATAGAGTCCACAGACAGTGTGAAGAAATGAAGCAGGTCACCGAGCAGTATCTGCAGGCATTGAGAAACAGCCGAGACACATCTAGAGGTCAGTTTACATTAAACAATGGTGACTTAATTTTTCATTAAGTACACTTGAATAACAGTAAGTACATGACGTAAAATATATAGTATAATCTGCTGTTTTTAAACACACAGAATAATAATGGAATACAGTCATGTAAACAGGCATAACATTACCCTTATCCCAACTCAAATTGACCCCACAAATGATGCAAAAAAATATGCTTATGAATAAATAAAAAAAGGGTGAGATTGGGGGGGGGGGGGGGGCACGGTGTCTCAGTGGTTAGCACTGTGGCCTCACAGCAAGAAGGTCACTGGTTCGAGCCTCGGCTGGGTCAGTTGGCGTTTCTGTGTGGAGTTTGCATGTTCTCCTCCGGGTGCTCCGGTTTCCCCCACAGTCCAAACACATGCGCTATAGGGGAATTGATGAACTAAATTGGCCGTAGTGTATGAGTGTGTGTGTAAGAATGAGTGTGTATGGGTCTTTCCCAGTACTGGGTTGCGGCTGGAAGGGCATCCACTGTGTAAAACATATGCTGGAATAGTTAGCGGTTCATTCCGCTGTGGCAACCTCCGAAATAGAGACTAAGCCAAAGGAAAATGAATAAATGAATGAAAAAGGGGGATAAGAAATCAATTTTTATAAAATAAGCTGGCCCCAGTGGAATATTTAATATTTTCCAAATGTAATAAAGACATTAGGTCTTTCAACCAGGACAGATTTGCAGGGGCACACAAAGATTTCCAATTTAGCAATATTTGCCTTTTAGCTAACAATGAGGAAAAAGCAATAATATTGGTATGGCACTTATTATATAAAGTGTTTAACTAGTGGGCAAACCAAAAAATGCAATTATTATTAAGAAATATTAGGAATTATATCTTAATATTATAATATATATAATAAAGAAATATTAAGAGCTCTTGACAGCGGATGTTGACTTAATTTGATGATAAATCTTTATGTTCATACTGATATTGTTGACATTTAGATCATTACACTGCAAAAAGGCTTTTCTTAGTTTGATTTTTTGTCTTGTTTCTAGTCCAAATATCTAAAAATTCTTAAATCAAGAAGCATTTTCTAGACAAGCAAAACGTATGGTCTTGTTTAAGAAATAATATGTCAAAATTGAGTGAGTTTTACCTTAAAACAAGCAAAATAATCTGCAAATGCGGGAAGAAAATAATCTTATGTCACAAAGAAAAACATACAGGCTCTGAACCACTTATTCGAAACATTCAACAAGATCTGTAAAAGTTTTGAAGCTTCATGAAGCAGTGTTTCGAAAGCAGCTATCACTATTTGCAACCTGAAATTATGATATTTTTCTCTTGAACAAAAATTATGCAGTTATTCTTAAAAATAAAGTCAACTTTGCAGCTTTGGGTGAAAAAATAGCTGCATTTTGTGATCATTTACTCATACTCAAACCTCATTTTAAGCCAAGTGATTGTGATTATAATAATAATAATAATAATTCTTACATTTATATAGTGCTTTTCTGGACACTCAAAGCGCTTTTACACATTGGGGGGAATCTCCTCATCCACCACCAGTGTGCAGCATCCACCTGGATGACGCGACGGCAGCCATATTGCGCCAGACCGCACACCGCACACCAGCTAATTGGTGGAGAGGAGACAGAGTGATGAAGCCAATTATGATATGGGGATGGTTAGGAGGCCATGATGGACAGAGGCCAGTGGGCAAATTTGGCCAGGATGCCGGGGTTAAACCCCTACTCTTTTTCAAAGGACATCCTGGGATTTTTAATGACCACAGAGAGTCAGGACCTCGGTTTAACGTCTCATCCAAAAGACGGCACTCACTGAGCAGTATAGAGTCCCCATCAATGTACTGGGGCGTTAGGACCCACACAGACCACAGGTTGAGCGCCCCCTGCTGGCCTCACTAACACCACTTCCGGCAGCAACCTAGCTTTCCCATGTGGTCTCCCATGCAGGTACTGACCGGGCGCAGCCCTGCTTAGCTTCAGTGGGCAACCATGTGAGAGCTGCAGAGAGCTAGCTGCCGGCTTCAATTTAGTCAAATTCAGTTCAACGATTAGTCATGTGATCTGCTTAAACCAGTGCCTTTAGGTTGGAATCAATAGCAAACATACCACATTCAAAACTGTTGAGCACAGTGTGATTGATATTGAGACATTTTGGCTTTTCAAAATACATAAATGAACAGTAAATGAGTAAATGACTACAACGTTTCCCTTTCAAATCAACTGTTGAATCTTAAGACAGTTTTTTTTTTGGTCATCAGATGTTTGTGTGTCTCATTATGAAGACCTTAAGAGGATGTTTGGTAGTAGGAACTGCCCACAAACTTGGTCGTGGCACCAGCAAAGAAGATTCAACATCACCTTGAGGCTTCTAGAGGAGCACCAGGACTACTTAACAGGTAGAAAAATGGATTCAAATGTTCCTGATACACCAAGCAGATGCCACAGAGCTACCAGCAATGAAAACGACTGTGGGTCGACCAGCAATAGATGAGTCTGGGCTTTAAATGTTGCACTTGAACACATTACAATAAATAAATGTGTTTTTGGGCTCTTGACAGCATCCAACTAGTGCAGACAGTGCTGTAGCGAATTAGCTCAAATGGGTAAATATACAGTAAATAAATAATAATAATAACAAGTTAGTTAATTAGGAATATTTAGATTAGCTCTAATATTAACTGTAGCAGAATTAATATGACAATCAACTGATCTGCGGGCAGCCATTGAGGCCTTACAATGCTCTAGAAAACCATATTTGAGATAAACAGTATTGTAATTAAATCAACTAAAAGTATTAACATGCGCATAGATAGAAGCATACATTTCAACTATAGATTTTAGCTATGCTTTAGTGTCCAGGGTAGGGTTGCACCAGCTGATCGTAAGTTCTTTCTTAAACTGGAACGTAAAATCCACACTAGGGGCTTAGTAACTACTAGCTAGTTTGTAACTAAATTTGTTCTCACTTCGGTTGCAGCACATGTTCTTAAGGCAAACCGTAGTTAGTACGTCGTAAGCTCTCCATAAAGTCATGCGTAGTCGCGTTGAATGAAGTAATATCCAATAAGAAGCATTTAAATCAATAAACAGCTTTAAAATTCTGCTGTCCTATGAAAATGAAATTATAATTTACATTAAATTACAGTCAGTCACTAATAACAGATGACGCACACACATGCATTGCGAGCCGTGAATGCATGCGAAATACACATGACGCTATCAAAACATTAAACTTGTTTTATATCATACAGATGGAAGAGAAAAGAGCAGGGAGAAGAAATTCACGTTTTAATTGGTGGACACAATTAACACAAAAAAATGCGAGATTTGGGAGGAAAATGAGGCTGTGAGTAGAGGGAGATCATTCTTCATTATTATCGCGAGCTCCTCAATGTGAACTAATCTCTCCGTCATCTCTTTTCTACCGTTATACATGGGGGGAGGCTGCCGTAAATATTTAGTTGGAACGTAGCGGTACGATTAAACTAAGTTCAGTGGTGCAACACAAAAATATTTAGTAGTGTGTAAGTTGTAACGTAGTGTCCCTTTAAGTCACAACTAGGCTATGTTTTAACTTACGCACTGCTGGTGCAACCGGCCCCAGCTCTGTAGGAGATTCAGATTTCCGGCTTTGACAGCAATTTCACAAAACCTGTTGGCAAGTGAAAATCAGGGCTAAATTCGAGAACATGCAAACTCCACACTGAAATGCCAACTGACCCAGCCGAGGCTCGAACTCAGGATCATTTAACTCCTCAACATGCTTAAATTCATAAAACAACACACAAATAAGCATACCGTTGCTCTGCTAATCATCTGCTTGGTGTATCAGGGCTATAATGTGAACTACCAGCAGCTCTTGGTGAACGCGTCTCTTCATCTGTTCCTCAGGTCTGGACACCAGTGGCAAACCTTTACAAAATCTAAGCCGGATGATTTTTCAGGATGCAGTAAAGACAATTTCTAAAGCAGGGGAATCTGATGTTGGCCCCAAGTCCACTGCGATTGTGCATCTTCAGGTGTCCTCCTGCTGGGGTCACCAGCCCTCCTCTCTCCTGCTGGCCACCCTGCACCTGTCTGGCCTGGGTGTCCCTGTGGACCTGGAGCAGGTGAGCAACACAACACCTTATGGTACTAACACCATCATTAGTTTGAACAAATTCATGTTTACTTGTAATGGACCCTTTTCACAAGACTGTTATGACGCGTTTAACGTTTACCAACTATGACGACTTCTGCTGCTGAAAAACCCGGAAATGTGAAAAGGCTCCATCTTTAATCAACATAACTCTCCTCTTCATTAAGAAGGTTTGGTTAGATAAATAGGAGTTACACTATTTAAATCCTTATAGGTAAGAAGCTATACAGAATACAGAACTTAACAGGCAGCAAGTGTAAACCACTTCTCTGATGACATGTTTACTATCGAGGGCAGGATAAACTTGTCAATCACATGAGATCCACCAATAATCAATGATAATACATCCAATTAATTCCTCCTGGACCAAATCTGTTCCTGCCCTACATATTTTTTGTTTGTGAAGTGGTTTTACTTACGTAAATGTCTAATAGGGAAAAGCAATTGCTGACGCGACAGGAAAGCAGCTGAGCTTTTATCATTCCACAGTCCATGATCACATGAAGAAGAAGCAGCACTGTTTTTTCAGACTAAATACACTTTAGTCTGCTCTAAATACACTTCTGCTTTAATGCTGCTCTGGGGTGCGTTTCCGAAAATCATTGTTAGCCATCTAAGGTCGCGAGGGGCTATATACACATCTAGTGTTTTCAGCCAATGATAAACGTCCTGTGAACGGTTTATGTGACTATTTTCAATTTCATACGGTTCCTTTTACAGCATCGATGTTGTAATGTAATAAAAATATAATCAGTTAAATAGACTTCAGCATTCATGTAGTTGTACAAGCGTAAAACGAGATGAAAGACTATGTAAATGCAAGCGCCATCAGTAGCAACAGGCGAGCGCAGAAACTCCATTGAAAATACTGAGGTATGGGGGGGAGGGGGAATTAAATGCAGTGCTTCTAGTCTGGTTTCACCAGCATGGACCACGCCACACTTTGAGCTACACTTTATTGTAGGGATGAAGGGGATGGTAAGGGAACAGTGGGATGAAGGGGAAGGGAAGTAAGAGGATAAACAGTGAACAGGTAGGTAGGTTGATCGGGCGTCCTATGATGATGCCCAGAGACTCAGAGTGGGGGTACCGTCTCTGTAACATTTTGGTAGAGTGATTGGATCCCCCTATTCAACCTAGGAGGGAAGAGAGGGTTATAAGGATTGTGAATGGGAAGCGAGAAAATAGAGTGAGGGAGGGATGGTGGGTTCGAAAGAACAAGAAGAAGAGTTCTAGAGGGCAGGTCTGCCTTAAATAAGTTTTAGGAAGTAGGTGATTGGTTAAGAAGACAAAGTGAAGCGTGGTTCCGCCGCCGAACCTTTGTTAACAAGTTAACTCCCTTTGATACCCACTTTACATCGTATATCAATCAGGCAGTAAAGATTTTTAAAGAAACCAGATCTTAAATGTGGTGATTTTGTAATGGCGCTACAGTTCACCAGAAGCACTTGGGCTGGCTGACTGAAAATTAAAGGTCCATGTGCATATAGCCCATTGTAAAAGTGGTGACCCATACTTATTATCTGTGCTCTGCATGTAACCCATCCAACCCATGTTCACACACAGACTGTAAACACAATGGCTTGGGGATCAGTGACTTGCTCATGGTATTGGTTATTCACTCTCAGCACCTACAATTCCTGCCAGTGCCGGGACTTGAACCTGCAACTTTCCAATCACAACTCCAACTCTATGACCATTAGGCCACGGCTGCCCCTTTAGTGTTTTCCGAATCCATTGTGTCAACAAACATTTGCAAACTGTGTCACAAACGTATGCGGTTGCAACTACACCTCTAGAGCTGTAGTTAGAAGCAGAGCTCCAGGCTGTGTTCTATTCCCAGTTATCCCCCCTATGCCCTATTCCTTTCAAATGTTCCAACATCCACTTTTAATGATTAAAAAGTCTCTCTTACGTGTAATTTGCTTTCAGAGTAATTTTTTACAGTTCAGTTTTAGCGATCTTCAGATTGTCAATTGTGCTCCCTTCGTAGTGCACTTTGAAATCATTTATGTCATTTTGAACGCAGCCGTAGCTCATGATGAAAACTATGAATGACCTATGATTTACAAATGGAGATCTACGTTACATCTTCAAAGCTTGTGAAGACAAAACATATAGGTTATGTTAATAGTTTTAATTTATAGTAGGCTATTTAAGAAATGTACCATATCTGTACTGTATATGACATATAATAATAATAATAATAATAATAATAATAATAATAATAATAATAATAATAATAATAGGGCATCACGGTGGCGCAGTGGGTAGCACAATCCCCTCACAGCAAGAAGGTCACTGGTTCGAGCCCCGGCTGGGTCAGTTGGCATTTCTGTGTGGAGTTTGCATGTTCTCCCCGTGTTGGCGTGGGTTTCCTCCGGGTGCTCCGGTTTCCCCCACAGTCCAAACACATGCGCTATAGGGGAATTGGGTAAGCTAAATTGACCGTAGTGTATGAGTGTGTGTGTGAATGAGTGTGTATAGGTGATTCTCAATGATGGGTTGCAGCTGGAAGGGCATCCGCTTCATAAAATATATGCTGGATAAGTTGGCGGTTCATTCCGCTGTGGCGACCCCTGATTAATAAAGGGACTAAGCCGAAAAGAAAATGAATGAATGAATAATAATAATAATAACTATAATAATATTATTAATAATTTCTGGTTTCAAAAACAATCCAGAATGCTGGCGATGCCAAGAAGAAGCAGGTGACCTATTTTATGTATTATGGCAATGCCCAGAAGTTCAATATTTTTGGAGAGAGGTGGTGGAAATTCATTTATACACATTATGAGGTCTGTTCTTTACACAATATTTAAGCCATACCTGGCAACTTTGGCACCTGTTCATTTTCTCTGTCCTTCTGTATGTATTAACTAGTTAGGCTATATGTGGCAGGGAACGAAGCTGCAATCCACGTATGATGACCTTGTGGGCATTACAAACTAGATAAAAAGAGAACACACTCTGCTTCTGTGTCTCACTCTACAGAAACTGGCGTTGATGTATGATTGTCTGACCTTCTTTGCAAAGAATAAAAGCTTTAAAGACATACTGGCTAAGAATTTGTCTTCTTGACCACAGAGAAAGCCTCTTTAAAGAAAATAGCCACTACAATACCTTGTAAAGATATTGCAGACCCAGTATGACTTTTGCCCAAGCTTATACATACTTGGTGACCCCTGTCCCTTAAGCCACATGAATAAAACTGAATCACAGTGGATACAGAGCTGTATCATGCTAGGCAAATGGGTGATTGTTAAAAACTGGAAATCTTTGAGTGGACCTCCGATCTTCAAGTGGATCTCCTACAGTTTACATGGAAGGATTGAAATTTGTTTTGATAAATGGGGAACATTTCGGAATTTCTTCGATCCACAATGCTAGCAAACATGTAACGAGACAAAATATTAATTAAGGCTATGATATTAGCAACCCCCTACCCCTTCTTTTTGGGTCTTGTGTTTTGGTTTGGTTTACTTACTCAATTTATTTGACATTATTTATTTATTGTATTTATTTATTTTGTATTGTTCTGCTTTTATGTTAATGCTCTGTGTTTTATATTCATATTGGGCGGCGTGGTGGCTCAGTGGTCAGCACTGTTGCCTCACAGCTAGAAGGTTGCTGTGGGTGTGGGTTTTCTCCAGTTTCCCCCACAGTCCAAACACATGCGCTATAGGGGAATTGATGAACTAAATTGCCTGATGTGTATGAGTGTGTGTGTGAATGTGAGAGTGTATGGGTGTTTCCGAGTACTGGGTTGCGACTGGAAGGGCATCCACTGCTTAAAACATATGCTGGATAAGTTGGCGGTTCATTCCGCTGTGGTGACCCCTGATGAATAAAGGGACTAAGCCGATAGAAAATGAATTTATGAATCTAAATGTAATTGTAGGCAACCAATAAATGAAAGTGTTTTTTTCTTTATGTCTCTCTCCATCACAACACATACAGAAGAATGTGTTTTCCTGATCTCTTCCTCAGGGCCACGTCTATAGTTTGATAGGCGGTGTATCTGATGACCGACTCGCTCTCATGCATTTGGGATACAAGCACATGCAAGGTCTGGACGGGTTCCCCAAAGACCAGAATACAGCAAACGGCTACTACGCCAACATCGGCAGACAGACCAGCATCGACCGCAATAAAGTACAAGACTCTGCGGTGAGTTACACATTTACTTATGTAGAGAGATTTCTATTTATATAAAAATCAGCATTATATTATATTATATTGAAATCAGAATAATTAGCCCCCCTGTTTATTTTCCCCCCCAATTTCTGTTTAACGGAGAGAAGATTTTAATCAACACATGTCAAAACATAATAGTTTTATTAACTCATTTCTAATCACTGATTTCTTTTCTCTTTGCCATGATGACAGCACATAAAATTAGACTAGATATTTACTAGTATTCAGCTTAAAGTGACAATTAAAGGCTTAACTAGGGTAATTAGGGTAAAGTTAGGGTAATTAGGCAAGTCATTGTATGACAGTGGTTTGTTCTGGAGACAATCCAAAACTAATATTGCTTAAGCGGGCTAATAATATTGAGCTTAAAATGGCTTTAAAACAATTAAAAACTGCTTTTATTCTAGCCGAAATAAAACAAATAAGACTTTCTCCAGAAGAAAAAATAT
Source organism: Danio jaintianensis (assembly GCA_903798115.1). NCBI lineage: Eukaryota > Metazoa > Chordata > Actinopteri > Cypriniformes > Danionidae > Danio > Danio jaintianensis. The sequence goes on along the minus strand of CAIGQV010019158.1, from coordinate 3,706,901 downwards.
TATAGGAAATACTGTGAAAAATTCCTGAATCTGTTACACATCATTTGGGAAATATTGGAAAAAGACAAGGAAAAAAAATCACAGGAGGGCGAATAATTTAGACTTCAACTGTATATATAATTAGTATTATATAAAAATGCCTGTAAACTGGATCTGCTATTGAATTGTTGGTGACACTTTACAATAAGGTTGCATTAGTTAATGTTAGTTAATGCATTTACTAATATGAACAAACAATGAACAATACATTTATTACCATATTTATTCATGTTAGTTAATAAAAATAAAGTCATTCATTGTTGGTTCATGTTAACTCACGGTGCATTAACTCATGTTAACAAGCACGAATTTGGATTTTTAATAATGCATCAGTAAATATTGAGCTATGATTAATAAATGCTGTACAAGTATTGTTCATACTTAGTCCATGTTAGTAAATACATTAACTACTGAAACCTTATTGAATAGCATGACTGAATTTTTTGACATATTTTGGTTTCGAAAACATATAAAGCATACATAAATACAAAGATTTCTTATTAAAAGACATTTAAATGCATATCTACATGGATACAAATTTGTTCCAGCCACAAAACGTCATAGTTAATTCCACTCATGCATACACACTGCAGACTACATGGTCTAAGGGAGTTACATTTGCAAATGCTCATTTGCTTATAAAATAGTGCCTTTAGTATAAGGAGTATCTCTTGTTTTTCTGCGAACACAGTCAAATATTTAGAAAAATGACACGGCTGAAGATTGTTCAGCTCATTGTTTAAGAAATCTTGGAGTTAAACTTTAAAGGGCACCTATTTTACCCCTTTCACAAGATGTAAGATAAGCCTTTGGTGTCTCCAGTATGTTTCTGTATAGTGTCAGCTCAAAATACCCATCAGATTATTTATTATAGCCTCCAGAATCTGCACATTTTGGTGTCTGAGTACAGTGTAGCTGTTTTTGTAGCCTGTGACTTTAAATGCAAATGAGCTGGTTCTCCCCGCCCCCTGTTCCCACGAGCGTGTCTGCTTCTCATCATGCGTTACGTCAGATAAACAGCAGTCAGTGATAGAGACAGACATGGATGAAGCTGAAATACAGCTCATTAGTCAAAAATACCAAGTAAGTTTATTTGATGTATTCGTGGTGGCGTTTATTCAAGCCTTTCTGAAATGATGAGTCACACACAAATGCTGTTTGCAGTACACACACACACACACACACAGACATACATATGCACGTTTATTGACACCATGCAACCGTGGTGATTATAGCGAATTACAGAGATTTTACTGTCTTTATTACAAACATGCTCTGTTTTAAAAACATTTTAAACTTATAAAAACCACAGAGAGTTGAACAGATCTTTTAATCCCAGTTTCTTTGCAAAAAAATGTTCTGTGGACGTGTGTATACATGTTATTATAGAAACATGGCACCTGTCAATCAATCGGTGGGTGGAGAAAACCGCAACTCCTGCGTCCTACGTTGCGGTGGGCCTCAAAATCACTGGGATTTGGATCCTATTTTAACGTCAGGAAATTAAAAATATGACAGTGGACACACTGTGTTCAATGTGGTGATGTCTTTGGCCCATGAACATTTCCTGCTTGTTATCAAACTATTTTATAATTGCAACAAGAGGCAATTCAATGATAACTTGGGGCTCTATTTTAACGATCTAGGCACAAAGTCTACAGCTCATGGTGCAAAAGCATTAAGAGCGTGTCCGAATCCACTTTTGCTATTTTAAGGATGGAAAAATACGCTCTGCGCCCCGGTGCATGGTCTAACAGGGTTGTGCTTATTCTCTTCATGAGTTCTGGGTGTGTTTTGAGAATAAACCAATCAGAGTCTCGTCTCCCATTCCCTTTAAGAGTCAGTTGCGTCACTCCATGGCGCATTTGCTATTTACAGGTGGACTTTGTAAGTGGAAAAACTGAAGCTTCACTAGTGAGAAAACAGTTGAACAGAGCATCTGCAGCGCGAGGATAAAGAACCAGCCTCCTCCATTC
>CAIGQV010019158.1:3626649-3656415 GCA_903798115.1 Danio jaintianensis | reverse complement strand
TGTTGCTGCCTCTCAGCTTTTATAGTGTGTTAATATCCCTCAGATTCTCTGTTTACTAATATTAATACTGATTAATCTGTCAGCAGACCGTTTACACATCAGAATTTCCAACACAAAATGAAGTAATGGTTATTAACCAGCTCTCCCTCACACTCCTGATGAGACACAAAGCACACTCAAGACACTAATACTACACCCACTAAAAACTTAACCGCTTAAAGCAAACAGTATACACACACACACACACACACACACACACACACACACACACACACACACACACATATATATATATATATATGTTTAGAAGTTATATGTATACATATGAAAATATATATTTAATATTTAATAAACAGTACACATATATAGTATGTAAATACAAACCATGAATAATCATTTGACAGCATATATATATATATATAAAACACTGCAATAAAAAGAATGCAAAATCACCAAGGAAAAGGTTGATCTATAAAATGATCATAACTCTGAACTTCATGTTTAAGAGCCATGCACAAGCAAATACACACACATCGCTCTATTAAACTGGTGGAGTAGAAGCAGAGAGATGTTTCTGTTCTTACCTGAGCTGTGAGAGTGTGTGATGCACCTGTGGAGGAGGAGGAGGAGCTTATATACACCTGCAGCGGGACACACACACTGATCTAAAGTCCACAGCAGCGGGTGGTTCTTCAGAGCACCTCAGACACACACACACACACGCACACACACACACACACACACACACACACACACACACACACACACACACACACACACACACAAAAGCAGTGTTGTGGAAATCTGCTAAAATGACTTCAGTCAGACAAAGGTTAGAGCAAAGCAAAAAGGTAGTTTATTAAAATAATCCTGCAGGATGACACCTGTTACACACACACGCACACACACACACAGAGTGAATGTGTAAGAGATTGTGTCTCAATCTTTTCAACAGACAGTTTAATACCCCTCAGTGCATGTACACTCACATTTGTGCCAAACTCCAGGAAAGATACACTTCTAGTGGCAAAAAAAAGATCTTGTTGTGGTCTCTAACTCTTGACCAGGAGTGCTACAGTGTATCAGGCTTTGGCCTTGGCCAGTACCAAACTGCTTCTGTCTGCATTTTACGGAAACATGTTGTTCATTAAAAATTTCCATCACAGCAGACACACACTCACACAGGGTGATGTACTCTAAAATAAACCAGCAATATAATCATAATTCATCTCTCGAAAAATGAACCAGCGACCTTCTTGCTGTGAGGTGAACGTGCTACCCACTGCGCCACCGTGACGCCCAATTATAATTATACTCGACAAAAAAACGAGAAGGTGTCACGGTGGTGCAGTGGATAGCATGATCGCCTCACAGCAAGAAGGTCGCTGGTTCGAGCCTCGCCTGGGTCAGTTGGCATTTCTGTGTGGAGTTTGCATGTTCTCCCCGTGTTGGTGTGGGTTTCCTCCGGGTGCTCCGGTTTCCCCCACAAGTCCAAACACATGCGCTATAAGGGAATTGGGTAAGCTAAATTGTCCGTAGTGTATGTGTGTGAATGGGGTGTATGGGTGTTTCCCAGTGATGGGTTGCAGCTGGAAGGGCATCCGCTGTGTAAAACATATGCTGGATAAGTTGGCGGTTCATTCCGCTGTGGCAACCCCAGATTAATAAAGGGATTAAGCCAAAAAGAAAATGAATGAATGAATGAAAAAGTTCGATAGAGATGTATTATGTTGTATTTTGAAGCTATAATGTCAAAGAAAACACAGCCAGGAATTAATATCAGCCTCAATAAAGTGTTTTGCTGTTTTTTCACTCCAGAAAAGAGCTGAGTGATATGACACCATGCATAAACATGCATTAAACTCTAGCAAAGACTATAGAATACACAAGTCGTGTCACTCGTATAGATTTGAATGGGAAAAAGTGTAACAGTCTATAATATAAATGAAGCCCCGCCTTCTAGTACAGGAGCCAATCATCGATCGATATAAACTGATGATTCTTTGGGGGAGGGGCTTGGTGCAGACGTGTGTTTTTAAGACAGTTTCTGCAGCTTCATTTTGAACCCTCGGGTCAGCAAACACACTGCAATCTCAGCGAATACTTGCTTCACAGACATGGGGAATATATCCACAGAAAGCTGAAGATCTCTACTTTTAAATTAACCAACTTCACTTGAAAACAAATGTTCTCTAGTTTTGTAATTTGTATGAAATAAATGCGAGGTACAGTCAGTCCTGTCAAACACACATCACATGACAGCAACTACTCAAAAGCCCACAAACTAAACAAAGACTTGCTGACATTTTGAGAGGAGATTCGCCATCAAGACTAATTCGGGAATTACTTCAGTAGACGATCAGTGTGATTGGACGATCATTATTCAGAGGATTATAATGTGTAAAACATAAACAAAATGGCCATAAGTGTTTTTATAGATTATTCAGCTTCCTCTCTGGTTATCTAATGTTGGTTTAGTTATAGTTTGCATAACATTTTTTTAAAAACCTTCTCGTAATAAAGCATATATAAGTAACACTGTTGTAAATCATATATGAACAGTCAAAATGCGCTGTAAATTCATCATCATGCGGGCCAAAACAAATCTTTTTTTCATGTTTTCTCTGCTTGTTTTAGTGTAAAATGGCTTTGAATACAGTAAAATTGAGAATGTATTAACAAGTGTTAACAGTGAATAAAATAATCAAAAATAAAATGATAAAGGGTTCAAACTTAAATGTAAAATGTATTTAATCAGTGATTGAATGTGAAACTAATGTAAATGAAAATATAAATTAAAAGCTCCAATTTAGAAAATTTTTTTTTTAGAAAGCTACTCAAACTGAACTGTACAAGTGTTTTTTATATTTGTAAAACAGACTAAATTTAATCAAAATATAAATACAAAGGTTTTTTTTAAAGCAGGCATTAAAAATATAAACTGTTCAAAATATAAATGTAAAGGTAAAAGTCTTTTTTTTTTAAGAAAGTGGGGATTAAAAACTCAAAACAATTTAAAACACACTGTAAAAAATCTGTAAAATCTACTCAGTTTTAGCCAACCCAGGCTCATTCTGAATACGTACCCCTGTATACATTTCTGGCAGTGGTGGAAAGAGTACTAAAAATGAATACTCAATTACAAGTACTGTTACATTGCTGAAATTATACTAAATTACAAGTAACAGTACTGTTCCTTCTTAATGCCAACTGTGTAAAAAATTATCGATAAAATGCTTATAATAAACTGCTGTTAGTTTACCTTTAAGCTCTGCGCCAGCTGCGTGACGCGCACGTTAATTTGTACTCAAGTACAAGTAAAATTACAGACTTAAAATTATACTCATGAAAGTACAAATACCCCAAAAATGTACTTAATTACAGTAACGTAAGTAGTTGTAATTCGTTAACTCCACCACTGATTTCTGGAGAGCGCCACATATCTCCCAAGCTAGCAGTTTTTGTTTTCACAAATTCACCAGTGGTCACTGTGTACGCTTTTTCAGATCTCAAATTTCTCTCGGGAGTGCCATTCGCGCCTGCTCTTCTCACGTAAATCCACCAGAGGCCGCTGTCAGACTGATTGACAAACCAATCTTCCCATCCACCCACTTCCCAAAAACCCAACCGACAGTGTTTTCAAAAGCACAGGTTAACCCGCGTCCACAACCTTCCCGAAACCCAACCGACAGTGTTTTCAAAAGCACAGATTAACCCGCGTCCACAACCTTCCCTAAACCCAACCGACAGTGTTTTCAAAAGCACAGATTAACCCGCGTCCACAACCTTCCCTAAACCCAACCGACAGTGTTTTCAAAAGCAATCCAGAAAAAGAAAAGCCCTCACAGCCGTCTGATTTTTACCACATTTTCAGATCTTACCACATTCTCACCCTGTTATTTACTTGTTTATTTAATTTTTTGCCTTCTGTTTTTGTCTTACCCGCTTTCTGGAACCGTTCTTCACCAGACTCAAACTCCGTCGTCGCGGTCAACTCCTCTCTGCATCTCAAGTCTGGCGACGTACGCTGCAAGCCACTGGACAAACTGGTAATAGCGGGAAAGCTGTACACATGGAGTAGCGTTCATTTTAAAGACAAAATGCAGCCATACGTACTTCTGGCTACATAATTCGCGACCTCCAGAAATATATATACGGCTACTACATTTTCAGAATGAGGCTGTGTTGGTTTTAGCAGAATGTGAAGTTTTCCTTTCATATATTTTCCACAGATGACTGACTCTGCCCTCTATTGAAAGACAGAGGACATTACAGGCCTACTTCAGCACCGCTAGTGTATACAGAACACATACAGTAAGTGACATCACATACAAACAAGGTGTAAACTTAGTTAAAGGATGTTCAATGATTTACATTTATTTTAAGGGGGAGCTATTATGCAAATATTACTTTTATAAGGGGTTTAAACACAGCTGTGTGTCAGCAGTGTGTGAATATAACCAGCCTCTAATGATAAACATGTATTAACTGTATTGTTTATAATCAGACTTGATAAAAACAGTCTGCAGAAACACTTTGATTGACATTCTCCCTTTGTACGTGTCATCAGAGGGGGTAAGCCCCGCCCACTAGTGACCATCTCTCCCTCATTAGCATAAACAGCAGCCCTGAGTGAGAAGCAGCCGTCTGTCCATTAGCCATTAGAGTGTTTGAGCTGCTGAAGATAATGTCCTGTTTTGAATCTCCCACTATGCTGACACACAGTTGTAGCTCCGCCCTCTTCTGAAAAGAGCACAATCTCATTTGAATTTAAAGCGACAGTCACCAAAACCACAATTAGGACCAAAGCCTAAAAGGGTCAGTTTCAGAGAGCTAGAAAACATTATCTGTGTGGTATTGTGAGCTGACTTATTAGAGATAGAATAGAGATGCATTACTGTAAGTGAAATCCTGTTACATATAAAGTAATGTGCAGTCAAAGATGAGGATCAGGTATGCAATATAACCCACGCTTTATAACCTATCATTTCAAATCTGCTTTCTTTTATGGTTTATATACATATATTCTGTTTATTTAAGCCTCAAAATTGCATTACAAGCCCTTGAATGTGAAACATTTAACTTTACAGTTGAACAAAAGCGATTTTATTGTCATTTTTAATAGGTTGAAATAATATTTAGTACGAGAAACAACATTTATAGAAACAGATCTGTAAAATAAGCGCTAGCAGCTCATTACTTGATGTTTGTGCCATAATTTGCTTGAGCAACCCAGGCAATATATCACGTCCAACAACTAATAATGTCAATAAAAGTCACTTTTTAAACTTTTCAACATCAAAAGTTGTCGGAGCAGAGATCAAGGACACGTTACACAACTCAGAAGTGAAAATCAACAAAAAAATTATCATGAGCTACTGGCAAATGCTAGTTTTTTAAACAATACAGTCATTTAAATAACCCATTTGTAGTATAAGAAACTGAAAGAAACTTTAAGAAAAATCTTGTTAAACAGAAAATTTTAACAACATTTTATACAAAGTTTATAAACGAAGAGAAAGAAACAGACTATGAGAGAAATTATTGAATGTCTGCTGTAGCTTTTATTGTAAATCTGATTAAACATGCAGTTCATCACATATAAACGTAAGCATACAGTCATTATTATTATTACTGTGAAAACAATAAACAAAAGATTTATATAGCATTACAATAAATCCATTGCGCAAGAGCTGCACTGAGAACTAAAATTAAAGCCCGTTTTGATATTTAAGTCATTAAAAATATGAATATGAGAGCGATATGAATGGTTATAAATATTAATTTTTTAAGTAAACAGTCATTTTTTAGTTGATTTTTTTCGTCTTTCTTACACTATCTTTATGATATTAGATAAAAATGAAAGTAAAAGACGCTCGTTATACTATTTGGGCTAGCTAAAAATTAAACGTAATAAACAGCGTTTGTTGTTTTGGCCTCAACAGTAAAATAATTGAGATAAAGGCTTAATGAGCTTCTCTGCGGGTTCAGCGAGTGTGTGGTAATGTCATGATGATGATATAATAAACCATCATCTCACTCCAATAAGGCCAAGGCTGATGCGTAATTACAACATAAAGCTTTTCATGTCTGCAAAGCTTCACACCCATCTGTATTTTTTCCAGTATTATGGCCTTTTGCATGTTATACACTGTAAAAAGCGATTAGTTATACTTCACTTTAAAAAAAGTGAGTAAACCCGTTGCGTTAAAACAACAAGTTGATTCAACCCAGGCTCATCTTTGATACGTACCCCTACATACGTTTCTGGACAGTGTGAAATACATCCCAGAGCTACGTATTTTTTTGCAGGTTTTGTTTTCACGAATCCACCAGAGGCGGCTGTGTACACTTTTTCAGATCTCAAATTTCTCTCGCGAGTGGCATTCACGCCTGCTGTTCTCGCGTAAATCCACCAGAGGCCGCTGTCGACTGACTGACTGACTGACCAACTTCTCTCTGCGTCTAAAGTTCGACGACATACATGGCGAGCTAACTGGACGTACTGGTAACAGTGGAAAAGCCGTCCATACGGAGGTTAGCGGTCAGCTGGTAAGTGCAAAAAAGGACGGCATCATACCGCCCCGTAGCGTTCGTTTTAAAGATGAAGTGCAGCCACACGCAGCTAGTTGGCATTTCTGTGTGGAGTTTGCATGTTCTCCCCGTGTTGGCGTGGGTTTCCTCCGGGTGCTCCGGTTTCCCCCAGTCCAAACACATGCGCTATAGGGGAACGGATGAACTAAATTGGCCGTAGTGTATGAGTGTGTGTGTGAATGTTAGAGTGTATGGGTGTTTCCCAGTACTGGGTTGCGGCTGGAAGGGCATCCGCTGTGTAAAACATATGCTGGAATAGTTGGTGGTTCATTCCGCTGTGGCGACCCCTGATAAATCAGAGACTAAGCCAAAGGAAATGAATGAATGAGAGCGCGTTAGTGGTATGTACGGGAGCCCGCTCCCGCTTCTGAATAAAAAAATGAAAAAAAGGTTTTGCCACTTTTTATCTCAGAATTGCGTGATGCAAACTCGCAATTCTGACATTGTTCCAACCCAGGCTCATTGCAGATACGTACCCAGGTCTACATTTCTGGGGACAGCAAAATACGTAACTGGAGAATCGTTTGCTCACAGTTTTCATCAGAGGTCACTGTGTACACTTTTTGATGATCTCAAACTTCTCTTGCGTGTCCTCTTCTCATAAATCCACCAGAGGGCGCAATAAGCACTTCAGTCGACCAGGCCAGCAGTTTTCAAAAGCGATCTAGAAAAAAGAAAAGCCATTGCAGCCACCGCGTGATTTCACCACGTCTTCAGGCTGTTGTTTATTTATTTATTTATTTATTTAGCTTTTGTTTTACCTGCTTTCTGGAATTGTTCTTCGCCAGACTCAAACCCCGTCGTCGCAGTCAACTCTGCTCCGCATCCCAAGTCCATCCCAAGTGGTGAGTGGTAGCGAGAAAAGCAACAGATGCTGTCGGCTGCGTCATACCGCAACATTGTATTCATTTTACAGACGAAATGGAGCCAGGCGTACCTCTGGGTACATATTTTATGGTCTCCAGAAATGTATACGAGGGTACGTATATCCACAATTGTTGCATTTTTCTCAGAATTGTGAGATCTAAACTTGAAGTTGCGAGCTTTAAGGTCAAAATTGCAAGATAGAAACTGAATTCTGAGAAATAAATTCACAATTTTGAGTTATAAAGTCTTATATCTTATATATAGCATGCAATTCTGAGATATACAGTTGCAATTGCATGATATAAACTCTCAATTGCGAGTTCTGAGGTCAGATTTTGGAGAAATAAAGTAGCACTCAATAACTTGCAATTTCAAGTTTACATCTCACAATTCTGAGGAAAAAAGTTGCAATAACCTTTTTTTTTTATTTAGAGGTGGAAATGGGCTTCCATAGTTATGTGCCTGTACGGGTCAAAAACGTGCATACTCATTGCTTATTACACGCATAGGGATGTGCAGCAGTGCACAAATATCTTTAAATCTGAAAAATTTAAGGGTTTAAAATGTAAAAGTATATATTATTGTCAACATAAATATATATAACCACTGCCTCATCCCATATCTTCTTCACCTCAAGGGGCTTTGGTGGAATCCAGTGGCCTGACATTTTATCCTACCCATCGGATTGTGCTACCAACACTGTATTTGAATGGTTCTGAGGTTAGGGTTAGGGATTAGGTAGGTTAGGGTGATGTTCCAGCTTCATATTAAAATCTACATGAAAATCTACACTGGTAGCAAAATCTGATGGGTAGCACATTGCGTCATCAAAATGTGCCACCTATTTTTTGAATGGGAGGAAGGACAATCTGACAAGGTAGGACAAATCGACAGAACACCGGCTCTGTTGTAGTCATTTTATTCATGACAATTTACATTTGTTTAGCGTTATTATAATTAGTAGTATTATTATATGCATATTTATATTTGTTATTAGAATTTTTTGTTTGGATTTGTTCACCTGTTGGGTTAAAAGGCTGATTTATACTTCTGCGTGGACTGATCGGTGTGACCCACGGCGCCTGCCTTGCCCGTAGACATGCATTTATACTTCTGTGTGCTGTTTGTGTTGCTCTGCAGTAACTCTTCTGATATGCTAGCTGGCAGCGGGTGTTTATGTTCCTCTGTGTCGAGTTTCTTCGTGGGTGTTTTGTTTTTTCCGAACGCTACCTTAATGTGCAAGTGGCTCAAACTCGCTCATTCTGAGGCGGGAACCGGCGGACGTGCAACAACTTTAAACATAAGGTGAACACAAAACAAAAGTTTCCATTTGGAGCTCCTTCACGGGACTCCACACTTGTAAACACTCACTCCATCTGGCTCGCGGCTCTCAGCACCGCCCACACTCGACACCACTACCAAGCCGACCAATCACAGAGCTTGCGCTATGCTTCGTTAAGTCGTGTAGTTACATTTATTGAGAGGTGCGCATCAGCGTTGGCATCAGCCACGGCGAGGGGTCCGCGACCACGTGAAGGCTGCACCGGAGCATATGCGTATGCTTGACGCAGAAGTATAAATCAGCCTTTAGAGACGTATGCATCACTATATAGTGGCATAGGATATATAACTCAGATTTTTAACCAAACTTTGTTGTTACTGTTCATTTAATTGCTTGCTCTATATTAGAACTGAATTTAGAAACAGTTTAAATCAAATCTTTGTGCTTAACAAACAAAATTCAGTAATTAAATATGTAAATATGTAATGGATGTCTTCAGTGGAGTGCCGAATTGAAGAGGCTCGTTCTGTAGATGGTCTTTAACCTCGCACAGTTTTCTCGGTAGCAAAGCGTTCAGTTTTTCTGCTTACAAAGTATTAGCAGAGCACTATAGCAGAGTATTAGCAAAGTCAATGCTTACATACTTGGATTGACACACAGTCCAGCCTTAAAGTATTTAGTGTAGATACATGATCTTAAACACAAAGTCTGCATAAAAGTTACACATTTACAATAGTTGTGTTATCATACTGGCACAATAAGAGGATTTTAAGTGCATGATTACACTGGTATCTAAGTTTTCCACGAGTGTCAAACTTCAGCATGGAAAAACATAATAAAATGTGCAGATCTCTTCTTCGCTTATAGTAAACTGTCTCCACAGATAGCCTTGCTGACCTTTGCAGATGTAATATTGAGCAAACAAATCCTCTCCTGGAGAAATAAAAAGCCCTTGACCTGTAAAGGAAAACCTCTCTGCCCACACGGTTGTAAAAAGATAAGTGTGTGAAATGCAGAATTCAGCACACCTAATGTTCTAGTGTTCAGGCCAGTCTAAACTTGTTTATATCATTAGTGCCGAGATCTACGATGCATCACAAGGGTCCTGAACATCCAATGGTTGGTCCATAAACGCCATGAAATAATCATTATTATTGTGTCCTTGAGCAAAACACGTAAGCTTAGATTATTCCTGGAAGTCTGTATTCAGTGGACTATAAATCACGCGTGACACTGTATATTAATTGACCATTGATTATTACACTGTTTTAGCATTTTACAGCTTTTTACCATTGAAATTACGGTCATTTTTACAGTGTAGTTTTAACATTTTTACAGCTTATTACCGTAATTTTAATGGTAAAAAGCTGTATAAATGCTTAAACTACACTGTTAACATTCATTCATTTTCTTTTCGGCTTAGTCCCTTTATTAATCAGGGGTCGCCACAGCGGAATGAACCGCCAACTTATCCAGCATATGTTTTACGCAGCGGATGCCCTTCCAGCTGCAACCCATCACTGGGAAACATCCATACACACTCATTCACACACATACACTCATACACCACGGACAATTTAGCTTATTCAATTCCCCTATAGCGCATGTGTTTGGACTTGTGGGGGAAACCGGAGCACCCGGAGGAAACCCACGCCAACACAGGGAGAACATGCAAACTCCACACAGAAATGCCAGCTGACCCAGCCGGTGCTCGAACCAGCGACCTTCTTGCTGTGAGGCGATTGTGCTACCCACTGCGCCACCGTGCTGCCCGCAATGAAATGTAGTTAAATAAAAATACAGTAATTTTTTACAGTGTGGTTTAAACATTTTTACAGCTTATTACCATAATTTCAACAGTAAAAAGCTGTAAAAATGCTTGAAATACACTATAAGAAATTACTGTAACGAAATTTAGTTAAATAAAAATACAGTAATTGTTTACAGTGTACGGGGCGACGTGGTGGCACAGTGGGTAGCGCTGTTGCCTCACAGCAAGAAGGTCGCTGATTCGAGCCTCGGCTGGGTCAGTTGGCATTTCTGTGCGGAGTTTGCATGTTCTCCCCATGTTGGCGTGGGTTTCCTTCGGGTGCTCCGGTTTCCCCCAGAGTCCAAACACATGTGGTATAGGGGAATTGGTGAATGAGTGTGTATGGGTGTTTCCCAGTGATGGGTTGCAGCTGGAAGGGCATCCGCTGTGTAAAACATATGCTGGATAAATTGGCGGTTCAATTCGCTGTGGCGACCCCTGATTAATAAGGGACTAAGCCGAAAAGAAAATGAATGAATGAATGTTTACAGTAAAGTTTTAGCATTTTTACAGCTTATTACTGTAATTTCAACAGTAAAAAGCTGTAAAAATTCTAAAACTACACTATAAAAACTCACTTTAATGAAATTCAGCTAAATTAAGGTCATTTTTTTACAGTGTAGTTTTAGCATTTTTACAGCTTTTACCACAAAAATTACGGTAATAAGCTGTAAAAATTGTAAAAACTTTTCGCAGTTTTGCAGCTTATTACCGTAATTTCAATGGTAAAAAGCTGTAAAAAATGCTAAAACTACACTGTAAAAATTACTGTAATGAAATTCAATTCAATTAAGGTCATTTTTTACATTGTACTTTTAGCATTTTTACAGCTTTTTACCGTTGAAATTACAGTCATTGTTTACAGTGTAATTTCTCTAATTTGTTGTCCAGTGAAACAGCACACACAACACTGAAAACAACATCAAAGCTCACATGACTACACTTCTGGCATCGCGACACACACAATAAACACAGATTACAAAGCAGAACTCAATCTATATGTTGTGCAATGCACATAAAATCAACCCCAAAATGTTCCTAAGCACCGTTAACTCATATTTAAATGCACATTTTACATAAATTAAAGTGCTGTAAAACTCTTTACTGCAATTAAGCTGTGGAGTTACTAATTAACTGATTACATATGCGATTCTAATGACACATTTTTCCAAGAAGTCCACGATCAGCTGTTGAAGGCGTGATGACACTCGAACCTTTGGATCTGTGTCGAGTGACATCATGGACTCACAAAACACAGTAACAACACAACTCTGTATAAACACTGCAAATAAATGCTTTTCTTGAGTTTTTGTCTGGTTTCTAGTCCGAATATTTAAAAACTCTTAAATCAAGGAGCATTTTCTAGACAAGCAAAAATTTTTGTGTTGTTTTCAGAAATAATGACTCAAAATTAAACGAGTTTTTCATTAAAACAAGCAACATAATCTGCCAATGGGGGAAGCTAAATCATTTTTCTTTTCCTTTTGACATAAGATTATTTTGCTTGTTTTAAAGCAAAAAACTCATTTTGACATATTATTTCTGAAAACAACACAATATTTTTGATTGTCTAGAAAATGCTTCTTGATTTAAAGGTGCAGTATGTAAGTTTGACACCCAGTGGTTGAACTAGGTGTTGCATTCCTGGATCAAAACACATGCAAGCGCAGGTTGCCAGATTGACGACACCAACAGGAGCGAGCCTGACTATCGAGCCCTAAGGCTGATTTAATTTGTGTTCTAAATAAAAGCAACGGCACGCGATAGAGGAATATTCTCCATATTAAAATGAGGTTTTATTCTAATCAATACCTGACATTTATATTTTATATTTTAACAGGACAAACTGACAATGATCAGCTCAGCTACACCTCATGTGCTTTATTCAGTGTTAAATGCTAATAATGTGAGTTTGAATGCCATTTGACATGACATTTATTGCCATACTACTGAAAGCAGCAGCAGATAGTTCACCTCAGATCTGGACAATAAAATAAACCGTCTGAAATTGAACTTCAGAACTGTGACTCAGAGCAAACCAACACATATCAGTGATTCAGCATCTACATTTAATAATGTTAAAGAGGTTTAATATGTATTCATTAGATTATAACCTTACCATTTCGCTGGAGTGCAGTGAGTGCACTATTCTGTGCTTCTGAATGGCTGTATTTACATTTCTGTGGTGTTTCGTCTGGTGCAAACAGCCCAATTGCTTATCACTGCAAATCTCGTCATGTAGCGTGTTGTTAGGACACGGGGTTACAATGTGACCTGCTCACCTAATGTTTACGCTCGTAATATTTATATTATTTGCTAATTAATAACCTCATGTGGAACTCTGAATCTGCGTCTCATTTCGGAGTCTGCTACTGTCCACCTGAGGTCGCATTTCGGTGGCGGACACATGCTTTGAGAGCCTTCATGACTGAATGAATGAAATACGCTCTTTTTCACCAAGGCAACCCGGTGTCGGGACTCGAACCAGCAACCACCTTGTTGTGAGGCCACAGTGCTAACCACTGAGCCACCCCTGTATTTATAAATTAAGTTAAAAAATTATTCATTTAGGACACACAAGTTGAAGTAGTTTGTTTAAGATTTGACTTTATACAGTGTATTAAACACAAAGTTACACTGATGGGAAAGAACAGCTGAACTGAAGTATAAATCATAATGAATCTTAGTGAACTCATTAAGATACAGTCGTATTTATAGTTGTTATCTTGGGTGTGTTCACTACTATCCACATCTCAGATGGCAGCTGCGTTATTCAAAGCTAAGATAATAATAATTCCCATGATGTATAAATACCTGCGACCGTGTCACATTGGGCGGATATACTGTTTTGTGTTTTGATGTGCTAAAAAATGTTTGGGCTAAATCTACAACACCCTTAAGGATCTCACTAACTAACCATACTTTTTATACACATAAACACTTATTTAACCACATACTTTACATGCCAATTTGCACATAACAGCTGCCATATAACGTTGTATATAGTAATATACCTGTACATACACTTGTCAATTTGTATATTTGCATTCACTATTTACTTTTATTTTTAAATATATATTTATTATCTGTTTTTTGTCCTGTCTCTGTAATTCTGCTGCACTGTAGAAGCTCTGTCACCAAAACAAATTCCTCGTATGTGTGAACATACCTGCAATAAAGCTCTTTCTGATTCTGATTCTGATAAACATTGACCCTGTTTGACTCTACAAAATGTTGGAGGTGATTTTAATGTGACGTGTTTTATCACCCCCTGCTGGACTTTTCAGACGACTACAATCATCACAAAGATTTTCCTTTGTTTATTTATTTACACACTGCTGTAGTGAGTCTGTTCCTGCTCTATAAATATTATTCATTCATTCATTCATTTTCTTTTCGGCTTAGTCCCTTTATTAATCTGGGGTCGCCACAGCGGGATGAACCGCCAACTTATCCAGCATATGTTTTACGCAGCGGATGCCCTTCCAGCTGCAACCCATCACTGGGAAACATTCATACACATACATACACTACGGACAATTTTAGCTTACCCAATTCACCTATACCGCATGTCTTTGGACTTGTGGGGGAAACCGGAGCACCCGGAGGAAACCCACGCGAACACGGGGAGAACATGCAAACTCCACACAGAAATGCCAACTGACCCAGCCGAGGCTCGAACCAGCGACCTTCTTGCTGTGAGGCGAACGTGCTACCCACTGCGCCACCGCGTCTCTATAAATATTAATAATATAATATATAATAATAATAGGCGACACGGTGGCTCAGTGGTTAGCACTTAAGCAGTATTCAGCTTAAAGTGACATTTAAAGGCTTAACTAGGCTAATTAGGGTAAAGTTAGGGTAAATAGGCAAGTCATTGTATAACAGTGGTTTGTTCTGGAGACAATCCAAAACTAATATTGCTTAAGGGGGCGAATAATATTGATCTTAAAATGGTTTTAAAACAATTAAAAACTGCTTTTATTGTAGCCGAAATAAAACAAATAAGACTTTCTCCAGAAGAAAAAATATTATAGGAAATACTGTGAAAAATTCCTGAATCTGTTCAACATCATTTGGGAAATATTGGAAAAAGTTCACAGGAGGGCGAGTAATTATGACTTCAACTGTATACTGATAGGTTGCTCTGTCCCTTAAATTTCAGAGGCTTGAGCGCAAAGTCATTTCTCAGGTCAAAACGGAGCTGAAGAGTTTGAAGAAGCTGCTGAGCTCAGATTACCCAGAATGCACCGAGAGAGATGATGATGATGATGATGATGAAGGTCAGGGCTGTGTCAGGAATGCGGTGCTGAAGATCGCACTGCATATCCTAAGGAAAATGGACCAGACAGACCTCGCCAACACACTACAAACCAGTAAGAGCTCTGGGTCACGCACAACCCCATTTGCATAAAAGTTGAGACGTTTTGTAAAATGGAATGAAGTCAACAATGTGTGATTTGGGTAACACTTTAAAATAATGGTCCATTCGTTAATATTAGTGAATGTATTTACTAACATGAACAAACAATTATTAATATCTTCATTACGGTATTTGTTCAATCTTGTTAGCGTTATTTAAAGTTCATTCATTCATTGTCCTTCAGCTCAGTCCCTTTATTCATCAGGGGCCGCCACAGCGGAACACAACTTATTCTGCATATGTTTTACACAGCAGATGCCCTTGCAGCTGCAACCCAGTACTGGGAAACACCCATACGCACTTATACACTACGGCCAATTTAGTTTATTTAATTCCCCTATAGCGCATGTGTTTGGACTGTGGGGGAAACCGGAGCACCCGGAGGAAACCCACGCCAACACGGGGAGAACATGCAAACTCCACACAGAAACGCCAACTGACCCAGCCGGGACTCACAACTCAGAAATAATGTGAGTTAGCACTAGCAAAGACAAAATCATGGGGTTGATTGATTGAATTATTTTTGAACCGATAAAATATGTACTTTGACTTTTAGTTGAATGTTAGTCACTTTGGATAAAATGCATAAATGGCAAACTGATGACTGTCCATTTATCTACCAGAACTGACCCCCATGAGCCGCCAAGTGCTAAAATCCAGCCTGAAGGCAAAATTTAATAGAATTCACGAAGGAATTGCGCTGCAGGGGAAAACAAGTCTTCTGCAGGAGATCTACACAGAGCTGTACATCACAGATGGAGGGAGTGGAGAGGTCAACAATCAGCACGAGGTGAGACAGATCGAGACAACATCCTGGACAACAGAGACACAAGAAGCACCAATCAAATGCAATGACATCTTTAAAGCCTCGCCTGAACAAAACAAACCCATCAGAACTGTGCTGACCAAAGGAGTTGCTGGAATCGGAAAAACAATCGCAGTGCAGAAGTTCATTCTGGATTGGGCAGAAGGAAAAGATAATCAAGATGTTCACTTCATATTCCCGCTGCCTTTCAGAGAGCTCAATTTGATGAAGGAGAGAAATATCAGCCTGATGGAGCTTCTGAGTCAGTTTTTCACAAAGCTGAGCTTACCCAGTTGTGATGACTATAAAGTCATGTTCATATTTGATGGTCTGGACGAGTGTCGTCTTCCTCTGGATTTCCACAGCAATGCTATTTTATGTGATGCATCAGAATCAGCTTCGGTGGACGTGCTGCTGACCAACCTCATCAAGGGGAACCTGCTCCCTTCAGCTCTCCTCTGGATCACCACCAGACCCGCAGCAGCCAATCAGATTCCTCCTGAGTATGTTGACCAGGTCACGGAGGTACGAGGGTTCAGTGACCCTCAGAAGGAGGAGTATTTCAGGAAGAGGATAAACGATCAGAGTCTGGCCAACAGAATCATCACACACATCAAATCTTCAAGGAGTCTCCACATCATGTGCCACATCCCGGTGTTTTGCTGGATCTCCGCCACTGTCCTGGAGAGGATGTTGAGTGAAGCAGAGAGTGCAGAGATCCCCAAAACCCTCACTCAAATGTTCACACACTTCCTGATCTATCAGATCAAACAGAGAAATCAGAAATATCAAGAAAACACCAACACAGATCTCCAGCAGACAACAGAGGATATTTTGTCCTTGGGAAAACTGGCTTTTCAAGAGCTAGAAAAGGGCAACCTGATCTTCAACGAGGAAGACCTGAGAGCGTGTGGCATTGATGTGAGAGAAGTGTCCGGACTGTATTCAGGACTGTGTACCCAGATCTTCAGAGAAGAGTTTGGATTGTACATGGGGAAGGTGTACAGCTTCATTCATCTGAGCTTTCAGGAGTTTCTTGCTGCTCTATTCAAGTTTCTTTCCTTTGTGCTAAGACCTACCAAACATTTCAAACTGTTTAGCTCCACTTTGTCTGATTTGCTGAAAAGAGAAGTGGACAGGGCTTTACAGAGTGAGAACGGACACCTGGACCTTTACCTTCGCTTCCTTTTGGGCTTCTCAATGGAGTCCAATCAATGTCTCTTACAAGGCCTACTCACACATTCAGGGAATGACGTCTAACAAACAAACCAAAAATAATTAAATATCTCAAGGAGAAGATCAGTGAGAATCTCTCTCCGGAGAAATCCATCAATCTGTTCCACTGTCTGAATGATCATTCTCTAGTGGAGGAAGTCCAAAAATACCTGAAGGAAACAGGTCCTAGTGGTCTTTCTGGAGTCAAACTCTCTCCTGCTCAATGGTCGGCTCTGGGGTTTGTGCTGCTGAATTCAAAAGGAGAGTTGGATGAGTTTAAACTGAGTAAATATGATCAATCTGAAGAATGTCTTCTGAGACTGCTGCCGGTGGTCAAAGCTTCGAGAAAAGCTGAGTGAGTATGTGTAGATTATGTATTTATCAAAGTCCAAAGGCTTGTATACCATGTACAAGAATTTTACCAACTCTAAAGGCTAGGACACATCAAGTCGACGGTCGGCCATTGGGCTTTATCAGTCTGGCTAGTTGATTTGGTGTTTTCCACACGTTGTCTCTCATCAGGTTAACGTTGAAGCTTGGTGGGCCGATTCAGCATGTAGAAGAGAGTGCTCTGATTGGTTATTTAGCAACAAATCAGAGCGCATGTGATGTAGTGAAGTGACGTAGCAAGTAAACAATTCAAGTCAAAAATGAACACAAAGAGGCCGGCTGTAATTTCTTAAATATTTAAAAAGAATTATTAGATTATTAGATATATTTGCAAGAGTGTATCCCTCTGTGGTGATTGACTATTACTGTGATAGTGGTACTAAAGGCTGCTTTATTTATGCTTTACACACGCACAACGGAAGTTCTGGTTTCACGTTGTGAACAAGAAAACAGACTACTGCCACCCACGGGTGCGGAAAGACACGTTCTCTCACACAGACACAAAACGAGCTCTCTCATTTCAGTCAACTTTCATTCATTTAGTGTGTTCACAGGCAGATTTTTGGTCCAGACGAGACCAGAGGTCAGCCAGTGCAAAGCGTCGGGTTTCATCTAGTTGTTTGGCGTCTAAAAATATATTTATTTGTGGGGTATTTTGAGCTGAAACTTCATATACTGTACACATTCTGATATTTTGACCCCAAAACATTCATTCATTCATTTTCTTTTCCGCTTAGTGCCTTTATTAATCAGGGGTCACCACAGCGGAATGAACCGCCAACTTATCCAGCATATGTTTTACACAGCGGATGCTCTTCCAGCTGCAACCAATCACTGGAAAACACCCATACACACTCATTCACACACATACAAACACTACAGACAATTTAGCTTACCCAATTCCCCTATAGCGCATGTGTTTGGACTGTGGGGGAAACCGGAGCACCCGGAGGAAACCCACGCCAACATGGGGAGAACATGCAAACTCCACACAGAAATGTCAACTGACCCAGCCGAGGCTCGAACCAGCAACCTTCTTGCTGTGAGGCGAACGTGCTACCCACTGCGCCACCGTGACGCCAGAATAGGAAAGATGAAGTAGAATATTAAACAACAAATCAATGAAGGAGAAAAGTGTGAATAAGTGAAAGGTTTGATTTAAAATAAATAGATTTTCTAATTAACATAACTTTAGAGCAAGATTAAAACTAGCATGTTCACACATAATTAACAATACTGTTAAAATTGAATAGTATGGTAATTTCCCTCCTAGGCTGTGTGATTCTAATCTGACAGAGAAAAGCTGTTCAGCGCTGGCATCGGCTCTCAGCTCAAGTTCCAGTCTCACAGAGCTGGACATGGGTAACAACAGCCTGCAGGATTCAGGAGTGGTGCTGCTCTCTGCTGGTCTCAAGAGTCTACACTGTAAACTGGAGACATTACAGTATGTTATCACACCACTTTCCACTTGTTTAGCTGAATATGTAATTTTGGAAGGTTATAAAAATGTAAACAACAGGATAAATCACCTAGGAAGAGTGGTAAACCTAATTTTTCCTGCAGGTTGTCCAAATGCTGTGTTACAGAGGATGGCTGTGCTGCTTTGGCCTCCGCTCTCAGACCAAATCTCTCACACCTGAGGAAACTGAATCTTAGCGACAATAAACTAGGAGATTCAGGAGTGAAGCTGCTGTCGGATCTACTGAAGGATCCACAGTGCAAACTGGACAAACTATAGTGAGTGTCTTTACTTACTTACTCCCCGGGGAAACCGGAGCACCCGGAGGAAACCCACGCCAACACGGGAAGAACATGCAAACTCCACACAGAAATGCCAACTGACCCAGCCGAGGCTCGACCCAGCGACCTTCTTGCTGTGAGGCGATCGTGCTACCCACTGCGCCACCGTGACGCCCTTGTGCTATATAAATAAACAAAAAAACATTTCTTTCTTTTGTTTCTGTAGTTTTTTTTAACTGCAATATTGGAGAGGAAGGTTATTCTGGTCTGACTTCAGCTTTAAACGCAAACCCTTCACATCTGAGAGAGCTAAACTTGAGCTTGAATAAGCCAGAATATTCAGGAGTGAAGATGCTCTCTTTTATACTGGAAGATCAAAAATGTAAACTAGAGAAACTACAGTAAGTTACTGATAGTAACACTTTTATTGTGTAATTGTTTGGACAATCATGTGCAATCATTACTGGTTATAGGGTTTTTAACTGGGGGCCCTTTGTAAAAAAAACTGCCAAATCTATGTTAAAAGTGGAGCACTAGATCCATTATATCATCTCTGTGAAATGTTTTCTCTCTCCAGGCTGTCTAAGAGCAGTATTAAGGAGAAAGGTTGTGCTATTCTGGCTTCAGCTCTTAGATTAAACCCCTCACATCTGAGAGAACTGGATCTGAGTGAAAACGAAGCAGGATATTCAGGAGTGAAGCTGCTCTCTGATCTACTGAAGGAGCCACACTGTAAACTCAAGACTCTACAGTGAGTATAATGTTATACTAAAGATTTAATTGTAGCTTGCATATACACTACCTGACAAAAGTCTTGTCGTGGATCCCAGTTGTAAGAGCAACAAATAATAACTTGACTTCTAGTTGATCATTTGGAAAAAAGTGTCAGAAGGTGGATTTTTCCCATGAATCACCTGTTGAACTGCATCACAATCATCACAAATACTGCAGAAGACCTACTGGAACCCGCATGGACCCAAGATTCTCACAGAAATCAGTCAAGTTTGGTGAAGGAAAAATCATGGTTTGGGGTTACATTCAGTATGGGGGCGCGCGAGAGATCTGCAGAGTGGATGGCAACATCAACAGCCTGAGGTATCAAGACATTTGTGCTGCCCATTACATTACAAACCACAGGAGAGGGCAAATTCTCCAGCAGGATAGCGCTCCTTCTCATACTTCAGCCTCCACATCAAAGTTCCGGAAAGCGAAGAAGGTCAAGGTGCTCCAGGATTGGCCAGTCCAGCCACCAGACATGAACATTATTGAGCATGTCTGGGGTAAGATGAAGGAGGAGGCGTTGAAGATGAATCCAAAGAATCTTGATGAACTCTGGGAGTCCTGCAAGAACGCTTACTTTGCCATTCCAGACTTATTAATAAGTGATTTGAGTCACTGCAGAGATGTATGGATGCAGTCCTCCAAGCTCATGGTAGTCATACACAATATTCATTCTTTCTCCACTGCACCATGACTTTATATTCTATACTGGATATTATTTCTGTTCAGTGACAAGACTTTTGTCTAAGCAAAGTCAGACCTTACTGTCCTAATGAAATTATTAAAAATCAAGACATGATCATATTTTACTTTGGTCAAATAAGCGTAATCTAGAGGCTTTTGCCTTTCATATAAGCCACTTCTGATACCAAATGACCAACTAGAAGTCAAGTTATTATTTGCTGTTCCTAAAACTTGAATAGGCGACAAGATGTTTGTCAGGTAGTGTAGTAAGATAAATGTTCTTTTATTCATCTTACATTTCTGCCCTTTTGATTGAGCACCATCCAACTAGATTGCTCATCAAATCAGAGACTTTTGTTGGTTCAGGTTTCGTTGAAGCACGATTTCAGCCAATCAGAGAGCAGGATACAGGTCAGCAGAGAGTTATAAAGGGTTATAAACCACAATATCAGAATAAATAAGCTTTACAATAACACTAAACAGAAACAAAAAAACATTTGCTCAATCAACTGTAGCAGCAGATTGTGTTTTTTTGCCCTTTCAGCGCTGAGTGCACGGATCATTTAATTGGCAGACTATTGAAAATATTTATTGCAGGGTACCATTTACAGTCTTGCACGTAATCATGAGTAATCTTATCACTTCTCACATACGTTTGTGAGCTAGAGTTGTCGGCAATTTTTTTGTAGTCCTGAAGTGTGTGTATCCTCCTGTCACTGATCCATCATGCAGTATGAACACAGCAGACACTGAACACTACTGTAGATAGACATGCAGTGTGAACTGCATCTCTGACAATTCACAGATGAAAATCTAATATCTAGCATGCTAAATATTCTGGACCAGTTGGCCGACTTGATCCCACTTGGGGTCAGATTTAGTGACGAGCTGCAGCCAATGAGAGAGCAGGTCATGAGATGATTGGCTGTTGTGTTCAGAAGCTCAACAAAAATGTCTGTGATTGGCCGCAGAATATTAAAGCCACATCTGTCAGCTGAAAGGTGCAGATATATGAGCGATTGACAGATCCGCTGATTGACGATGCTTTCAAACGCTAAAGCTTTCAGAGAGATTTCAAATGCTGTGTGCCAGTGATGTCATCATCACACATCAGCCAATAGTGTTCTGCTCTTTCTGATAGCTCCGCTCTCAACACTTCATTGGCTGTGGTTTGGGGGCGGGACAGAGCTGTTGGGTGAAAAATAATAATAAAGTTAATGAATCTTTAAGTGTGAGAGATTTGTGTGTTTCCTACAGGCTGTCTAACTGCAGTATTGGGGATGAAGGCTGTGCTGCTCTTGTATCAGCTCTAAAATCAAACCCTTCACACCTGAGAGCGCTCGATCTCAGCTTAAACAAGCTCCTGGATTTCAGGAGTGAAGCTGCTCTCCGATCTACTGGAGGATCCACAGTGTAAACTAGAGAAACTGAAGTAAGCTTTATACATTAAACTATTTAATGAGATCACATAGGAAATTGTGATGATATAATTTGATTGTGTTTTGGGGCCTGTTTACACCTGGTCACTTAATGCGTTTTTTCTGATCAGAAACATATTTGATTAAAATGGTCTCCACTAAACGGATATAATTCTGATCTTCAAATCCTGCGCTATATGCATATTTAACTAGGTTACATCGACTAAAGCATCCAACACACAGCATTTTATTTAATTAACATTATTATTTACAGAAACGTAAGATATGTATCTTATTTGGCATTTAAATTTGCCATGCATTTGGCGGCCATCATTTCAAGCATACAAGGTGGGCTCCATGATTACTTTCATTACAGGCTTAATGAAACAGTTATTTTTGTCATACATGCAAGACATCATTTAAAACTGTACAGGGTTTAAATGAAATTGTGTATAACATACTCTGCCAAAAACAAACCAACATGCCTTAGTAAGTGATTGAAACTCTATATTTTTCTATTGTTATTCCTCTCTTTTCACAGAGATAAGCTACAGTGCTACATCTATGTTGTTAATGCTGCTCTCGGATATTAATTTAATAATTTCATCATTTCACAGTCAAACTTAAAACAAATTAAAAAAAATGACCAGGTGTAAACAGCCCACAAGTTTAATTAATTACCAAAACATAAAACATACTGAAACATAACAGTAAAGGCATTAATTGCATTTTTAGCATTTCTCAATAGACATATCAGCCAGCACATCACAAAGATTATTATTATTTTTTATTTTATTTGTAGGTTGCATGACTGCAGTATCGAGGATGAAGGTTGTTCTGCTCTTGTATCAGCTCTAAAATCAAACCCTTCACACCTGAGAGAGTTTGATCTCGGCTCAAACAAGCCTGAAGATTCAGGAGTGAAGCTGCTCTGTGACCTGCTGGTCGATCCACAGTGTAAACTAGAGAAACTGACGTGAGCTTTATTCATTACACTACTTCACAAACTGCACAGATTCACCTTCAAACCACAAATGAAGATATTTTTAATAAATCTAAGAGATATATGTCCATCTTACGAAGGCTTTGGGTAGTTCATAAAACCTGAATTTTATCCATATTAAAGGCAGGATTAGGTGTGAATTACATGAGGGTTTGGGATTGACCCCCTAACACTTGATCCCCCTGAAGGACATCAAAAAAAGATGTTTGGGTGAGCCAGCCCTTTAATAATGAGAAATAGATTTCTGTGATAAGTATATTAAATAATAATATTTATAATTAAAATAATAGATATTATAAATAGGGTGACGCGGTGGCGCAGTGGGTAGCGTTGTCGCCTCACAGCAAGAAGGTCGCTGGTTCGAGCCTCGGCTGGGTAAGTTGCCATTTCTGTGTGGAGTTTGCATGTTCTTGCAATAGGTGAATTGGGTAGGCTAAAATTGTCCATAGTGTATGTATGTGTGTGAATGAGTGTGTATGGGTGTTTCCCAGTGTTGGGTTGCAGCTGGAAGGGCATCCGCTGTGTAAAACATATGCTGGATAAGTTGGCGGTTCATTCCACTGTGGCGACCCCTGATTAATAAAGGGACTAAGCCGAAAAGAAAATGAATGAATGAATGAATGAATATACATTTGACCACCCCTATAATGGTTCATACCATTGTGAATGCATAATCGTGCCAATCAGTCAGCAAAATATTCATTCAACAGTGTGAAACTGGCAGATCTAGAGCACCGATAGACATCATACGTGTTCACAAGACACTTTGCTTGTAAAATATCTGTTTGTATCTACATATAGCCTTAAAGTAAAGTAAAACCAGACACATAGTCTGTATAGTTTGACCTACAGTAACCTCTGAAATAGCTAATCAGAGGTTACTGTAGGTCAGAATACACTAAATATCCCTCAAAAAAGAAAACTTACTACATTTATAATTTAGAAGTAATTAAAATAAAAACATTAATAAATTTGATTCACTGAAGCATTTATTACACAAACATTACCCCAAGCCCCCCCCCCCAAATAAAGTAGGTTTTTAAATGCAAGAAGACATAAAGTACATAGAGGACTTAAAATTTAATAAACAGAGACAAAGATGTGCTTGCTTGATGTGCAAGAACGAATGAGGTTTGTGTTTTTTTGCATATCAAGCAATGTTCTGTAACTGTTTGAAGTGCCAGAGTTTTGGGTGAAGTAAATTAACTTTTAATGACAGAAAATCTCTCGGATGAAGATGATTGTGAGTAAATGATACCATTATGTTTACCTGAGTAACAAAAGATTGAAGTGTATTGAAAAGAAATGTGGTAAAGGCGTTAGTTGTCCTTTTAGCTAATGGTCAGCCAACACATCATGCTGTTTTTATTGTGTCTCCGCAGGTTGTGTGACTGCAATATTGGAGAGGAAGGTTGTTCTGCTCTGGCTTCAGCTCTAAAATCAAACCCTTCACACCTGAAGGAACTGAACCTGAGCTGGAATAAACCTGGAAACTCAATGAAACTCTTGACTGATCTACTAGAGGATGCAAACTGTAAACTAGAGTCTCTAAACTGAGTTTTGGCAACTGATATTTTGTGTCATAGTGGGGCCCTTTGGATGTTTGGATAGGCTCTGATATTTGTGCTAATTTGCTCTTCTTATGACATACCCTTGACTGTCATGTAATTTGGATTTATTCAGCACTAACTACAATTATATGCAGCAAATATGGATGTATATGCTTGCATTAAAAAAATTTATTCATGATTATGCGTTAGTATGTTTCAGTATGTTTAGTCGTTAGTATGTTTTAGGATTCCACTATAGCGCATGTGTTTGGACTGTAGGAGAAACCGGAGCACCCGGAGGAAACCCACGCCAACACGGGGAGAACATGCAAACTCCACACAGAAACGCCAAATGACCCAGCCGAGACTCGAACCAGTGACCTTCTTGCTGTAAGGCGACAGCGCTACCCACTGTGCCGCCCTTGTGCGATCATTCATTCATTCATTTTCTTTTCGGCTTAGTCCCTTTATTAATCTGGGGTCGCCACAGCGGAATGAACCGCCAACTTATCTAGCATATGTTTTACGCAGCGGATGCCCTTCCAGCTGCAACCCATCACTGGGAAACATCCATACACACTCATTCACACACATACATACACTATGGACAATTTAGCTTACCCAATTCCCCTATAGCGCATGTGTTTGGACTGTGGGGGAAACCGGAGCACCCGGAGGAAACCCACGCCAACACGGGGAGAACATGCAAACTCCACACAGAAACGCCAACTAACCAAGCCGTGGCTCGAACCAGCGACCTTCTTGCTGTGAGGAGACAGCGCTACCCACTGCGCCGCCCTAGTGCGATCGTAATGTGCCCAATTAAAATTATTAAGACTTTAAATAGCACTTTAAGCTAAATATCTTGCAAAACAACGAGTAAAATATCACCTATGTACTTTAATCATGGTAAAGACAAAATAAATTAGTTTTTTTTATAATTACAATTTCACAGGAGGGCTATACTAATTTTGTCTTCAGCTGTAATCCGAATTTGGCCTACTGCAAATGATGGGCTGTCAAAGTCCTGCTTATATTATAAAACTCATAAATTATATGATCAGCTAAAACTTTGTAAGAATTCATTTCAACTTCATAATTTATTATATCGTTTCTTAAATAATAGTGGCGATATTGTGTGCTCTTTATAGTTTGAAGCTGTTAACACAGTGTTATTAAAAATGCCAAAAACTATTTTCGGACTTGCTTTCGGATTTTGTTTTTATTATCGTTTTATGACAAACCGCAGACAAATCAGATTCTCTGGAGTCTAGATGGGATACAGCAGCGGATACTTAAGTCAATACAGCATCATTTTTGTGACACTGTACAATAATAATTACTGGTTTTACATTATTGTGAGGGTTAGATTTAGGGTTTGGGGTAGGGGTAGACATTAATAAAATACAATTGAATGGGTAATTTCATAAATAATATAAATAATTCTCCTTAAACTTCGTCCGCAGCCGTATCCCTTCTAGCAACAACCTTTATCCTGTCTCGATTTGAGAGCCAAGATGGCGGCGGCTGTGACATACGTCCGAGCGATTAACGGTGCGTGTGATGTCACCGTGAACGGTTTATTTACATTTATTTGATTTCGTCAGTCGGTATATCTCGATTACACATTAGCTTTCTTTTGATAACAACTAACTCGTGAGAGTAATGGGAATACTCTGCAAAGTAATTTCGTTGTTCTGTTGGGTAAGTAGACCACGTTACGAGCATAAATCAACTGTTCTTCTAGCAAATAATCCTAATAACTGACTGAACGCCACAAAGACAACAAAAACATTAGCCTCGACTGTTTTTAGGGCCATTGAAATGTTTTATTTTCATCGTATTACTGTAACATTAGCCGTTATTTACACATAATTAGTGATATGTAGGCTACTAAAATTATTATGGTTGAAGACGGAAAATAATAAGCTAATAATAAAACCCTTTACATTAGGATGTGTTCGGTTTATATTGATTTTTTATATTAAAAAAAGCTTATCTTACATACTTTTAGCATGATTTACAAACGCATACCATTACAGTCAAATGTAAAATATATTGTCAGACAAATGTATGTCAAGAATGATGACATATTAAAAACATGTTAATTAAAATATTTAAGGATGACAGTACAGCTCGAACATACCTATGTAATTGTGAGTAAGTGACATACAACTGGGTCATGTTACTGTATGACTTTAATTAGGGCTGCACAATACTGGGAAAATATGCAACATTGTTATTGCAAATCTTTTATGTGATATTTCAGTTTTGTGCATACATTTAATTAGCATCTTTAGATGGAAACATAGACATTGACAGGCTTACCTCAGCTTTCCTTCAGGCTTTACTGTCCTGGTTGCCTGGTAGCTTACCCAATTCCCCTATAGCGCATGTGTTTGGACTGTGGGGGAAACCGGAGCACCCGGAGGAAACCCACGCCAACACGGGGAGAACACGCAAACTCCACACAGAAATGCCAACTGACCCAGCCAAAAAATATTTGATGTTGTTTAATGTGTTGTGATAACAATAATACTACGATATTACTGACTAAAATGTTATTTTATCAGCAATTAAAAAGAAAATTCATATTAGAATTCATACTAGAATAAACAGGTAATAGATAATCAGGTAATTTCTGAGCTAATTAAATAAAATTTTAAAAACTATGTCAAGGTGCAAACATTAAGGGGTCTATTTTAACGATCTAGGCGCAAAGTCTAAAGTGCAGGGCGCAAAAGTGTTAATGGCGTGTCCGAATCCACTTTTGCTATTTTAAGGACTGATAAATACGCTCTGCACCCCGGTGCATGGTCTAACAGGGTTGTGCTTATTCTCTTCATGCGTTCTGGGTGTGTTTTAAGCATAACGTGCATTAAACCAATCAGAGTCTCATCTCATCTGCAGCGCGAGGATAAAGAACCAGCCTCCTCCATTCGGCCTCTTTACTTTCTCTTTACTTTACTTTTACTCTCTACTTTACTCCTTTACTTTGGTGGAGTAAGGAAACGGTGGAAACTCACTCCACTGAAGACATCCATTAGCCTACATATTTAATTTCCTTTCTTAAGCGCAAAGATTTGTTTCAAAACTATTCCTAGATTCAGTTTTAATCTCCAGCAAAGGAATAAATGAGCAATAATAATGAAGTGTGCTCAATAAACTGAGTTATATCCAAACACACGCCCTGTTCTTATGCCCCATATGGTGATGCAGACGTCTCCAAAACCCCACAGGAGGACTAATCTACACTAGTTTTTATTAAAACAAATATAAATATGCATATAATAAATAATACTGATAATAATAATAACATTATACAGATGCAGATTGTCATGAATGAACTGAAAAAGCCCCCCGAGGTGAAGAAGGCATGGAGGCAGTGGTTTTTATATTTATGTAGAAAATAATAATTGTTGTAACATTTTAATCCTTTAATTGTTTTCATCTCTAAATATATTTGTATATTGCTGTTCATCCTGTGTGTATTCAGCAATGTGTAAGCATTTGGACCTGCATAGGTGCATAACTAACGCGCTCTGCACTGGACTTTAGAGCAGCTTTTAGTTGGTCAATGGCGCCGTCTATTTCAGTTCCTCAAAATAGCAACACTCTAACAATGCGCCTTAACACACCTCCTCCTTTATAGACTAGCACACCCATGAGTCCACAGAGTGGCGCAAATGGATTTACTATTTAAACAACGTGGCGCAAAACAAGAAAATTAGGGTTGTGCTGGTCTGAAAATAACAACAAATCGCGCCATACAAGTCTTGCACCTTATTGCACTGGGTGTATGATAGGGCCCTTAGACTTTAAAACAACACGAATGACTGAAAACGTAGACGGAAAGTCGGATTGTTATTGTCTGTTTTGATTTTCCTCTCTCGTCTCCCAGCATTAGTGTTTATTTTCAGGTCTAGCCTCAGCTACTGGAGAGGCTGGGCTAAAGATAGTAAAGGCCTCATCTAAATGGTCAGATTTAGATAAACTATGCATGCATCACACAAATGCATAACACATAAAATGAACTTAATTTATTGCACTTCTCTGTGATATAGATATTGCATATACTATTATTGTGATAACAATAATGTTTCGATATTTTGTGCAGCCCTGCTTCACACTACAGTTTAGCATAAAATACCAGGCCTTCTGTTTTTTGTGATGTTTGAAGTGCTGTCATTTCTTTGCAGACTACAAGTGATGATTCAGATTCAGCAGACTCCTGTGAGGCAGCGTTCAGGACAAGGCCACTGTTTGGTGTCTGTCTTCACCGTCTGCGGGATGCAGGACAGATGCGGCAGGGCATCCCAGCCGTGCTCATGCAGATGGTGGAGTTTCTGGAACAATATGGTGAGTGGTGTATGTGTGTGTTTGACAACCCACATGAAAAATGCATTCATTCATTTTCATTCCGCTTAGTCCCTTATTTATCAGGGGTCGCCACAGCAAAATGAACCGCCAACTATTCCAGCATATATTTTACACAGCAGATGCCCTTCCAGCCGCAACCCAGTACTGGGAAACACCCATACACACTCATTCACACACACACTCATACACTATGGCCAATTTAGTTTATTCAATTCCCCTATAGCGCATGTGTTTGGACTGTGGGGGAAACCGGAGCACCAGGAGGAAACCCACATGAAAAATACTGTAGTAAATTATAGTAAGTACTGTAGTGTTTTTGAATCATACTATAGTAAAGTGTACTTTTTCTCTCCCTCCCTCTCTCTCTTTCTATATATATAATAGTATTTATAAAACTTGTTTAATACTTTGATTGCTTACAGCATGCTGTAGTATTAACTATAGTTAACTGATAATAAATTCTGTGTATATAAATGAATAGTGAACTGATAATAAATACTGCAGTATACCTTATTTTTTACACTGTGGTGTATGTTAGGGATAAAATACATCCAGAAGGTTGTTATCTCAGATTAAAGTCTGACAGGTTCATCAGCAGCTCAAAGTGAAGTGCAGCACTGTTGTATAAGACTGAAGGGTTTATTCTGTAACATTGTTCTGAGCTGTGATAGTTTATTAGTTATTTAATTGAACAATGCTGACAGAAACTAAAACAGCTGATGGAGTATACACTAACCTGTGCATTATTCAGACACAAGATGGAGACAAACAGTCGAAAACACAAAGCTGACAGACACTAAAACAGCTGATGGAGTATACACT
>CAIGQV010019158.1:3616574-3626639 GCA_903798115.1 Danio jaintianensis | reverse complement strand
GCATTATTCAGACACTAGATGGAGACAAACAGTAGAAAACACAAAGCTGACAGACACTAAAACAGCTGATGGAGTATACACTAACGCATTATTCAGACACTAGATGCACAAGAAACTAATCTGACTGAATGGAACCTAGATTAACCTATTATTATTAATTCACAAGATGGCGCCATACTGTCAAAAACTGCGGCGTGACAGACAAGCAGAAACGCATGAATGTGGGTGTAAGTAAATGTCTGTGAAAGTATTCACTGACCGTGTGTTCCCGGATGAGTCTGTGTTATTCAACGGTTGTTATCTGGGAATAACATACCTTGGAATGCCGTGATTGACCAACCAGAATCGAGTATCAGTAACCCCAAATCAAAACAGTGATGATACTGATAACCATGATAATTTTGGTCACTATAACTGTGATATTAAATGTTCATACCTTTACGTCTCCAGTCAGCTGTGTGCTGGGATTGTATTTGTCTTGTGTATGTGTGTAGGTCTCCATCAGAGTGAGTTGTTCAGTGTCAGTGGGTCAGAAGCACAGCGTGATGCACTGAGGCAGCGTCTGGATTGTGGAGAGATTCAGTTTTTTAGCAGCGATGATGTTCACGCCGTTGCGTCTCTGCTGATCCTCTTCCTGAAAGAACTACCACATGGACTCATCCCAGATAAAGACGCCAAGCGGCTGCTGAGAGTGTTTGCAAGTACGTTCACATTAGAGCTCTATAATATGTAAGTTGCATCCCAAACATTATTATGCGTTTGTGCCATGTAGTGTATGAGTTTAGTGTACCAAATGGAACACTAACTTTTTTGTCTAAACAGAAATTCAAACGGTTTCCTAGACTGCATTTAACAATTGCCAAATTAGTGAAATATATGATCAAACTACGAAATAGTACATATCCAACATAGGCTCATTCTGAAAACGTAGCGCTATATACATTTCTGGAGATTGCAAATTAAGTAGCTAGAAGTACGTATGACTGCATTTCGTCTGTAAAACCAACGCTACGAGGCGGTATGACGCCGTTCCTTTTCTTGCTTACCGGCTGACCGCTTACCTCTGTATGGACAGCTTTCCCACTACTACCAGTGTGTCCAGTGGCTCGCCATGTACGTCGGCAGACTTGAGACGCAGAGAGGAGTTGACCACAATGATGGGGTTTAAGTCCGGTGAAGAACAGTTCCAGAAAGCGGGTAAGACAAAAACAGAAGGCAAAAAATAAAATAAGTAAATAACAGGGTGAGAATGTGGTAAAATCTGAAAACGTGGGAAAAATTAGGTGAGGGCTTTTCTTTTTCTGGATTGCTTTTTAAAACTATTGGTTTGGGCGGCTCAATCTGTGCTTTTGAAAACACTATCGGTTGAGTTTAGGGAAGTGGAGGGTGGGTCAGTCGATCGGTCAGTCAGTCAGTCAGTCAGTTGACAGCGACCTCTGGTGGATTTATGTGAGAAGAGCAGGCGCGAATGGCACTCGCGAGAGCAATTTGAGATCTTAAAAAGTGTACACAGCGGCCTCTGGTGGATTTGCGAAAACAAGAACTGCAAAAAAAAAATGCAGCTCCTGGGGCGTATTTGGTGCTCTCCAGAAATGTATATAGGGGTATGTCTTCAGAATGAGCCTGGGTTGTACATATCATGAGTATAACCACATTCACCATTGGGAGGCATCACAATCACTCATGTAGGATAATTTTGCTTGCACAATCCAAAATAAATAAAAGAATCCAACCTCAGCACCTGATAGCTCCTCCCCTTCGTCAGTAGCTCCTCCCGTTCCACTATGTGAGCAAAGCTGTGAGCGTTGAGTGCATGAAGTGTTCAACATAACACACTTTATTTTAATGGTTGAATACGTACATCTGTGTATTTAAAGTGCACTACTTCTTTTTAGAATAAACAGAATAATTCAGTGTGAATGCACTACTTATACTATTTATACTACAAAAATGGTTGTAGAATAGTGCATAAGGAGCCGTTCACATATCATGTCTAAAAGCGCATGGAAAGTGCGAGCGCGTCACTTTCTTTTATATTTTCAACGCGGTTTGTCCTTGCGCTCCTTTTGTCGTTTGTTGTTCCTAGGCGACCATCAACCGTTTTCTCAGACGATGACAAACTAACAAAAAGATTGCTGCAGCTCTGATACGTTTTATTTATGGAGAAAATTAAAAAGCACTGCAGTGTTTGGGTGCTCTGTGTTTGTCTGATGTAATTAGTCTACTGAAATGTGTATATCCCATACAAACTATGAAGCTGATCAGTCAGTTCTTGTCACGTGACTCGCGGTGTGCTCACGCCATTCTGAAAAGTTGAGATGTTTTCAACTAGGTTCGCCTGGAAAATGCGAGCGCTTGTGTGACACTCCCAATATGAAAAATTGGAAATGACGAACTAACGAAGTGACGCGATGTGTGAACATAATCAACATCAATATCAATCATTGCAGAGATTAACTATAATAGAGTGTCATTTTATCATCTGCATGTGTTTTTAAGGCTTGTGACTGTGTGTGAGCATTTCAACAGAGTTTAAAGCATTCAGGCACAAGAAATTGTACCACCACAATAAAGATTCATTTTATTTAATTATTCATACAATAAAGACTATCTTAGGGACAAAGTACATCCTGGGGGTTGCTATGGCAGAATAAAACCTGACAGGTTTATTGGCAGCCTGATGTGAAGCACAGAACTGTTATAAAAGACTGAAGGGTTTATTCTATTAAAAACGATCGTTCTGGATGTACTTTATCCTGCTTATTACACAGCTACTTGCCACAAAATATCAAAATTAGACATGAAGCATATACTAACCTACGTATTATTCATTCACAAGACAGTGCCAAACAGTCAAAAACCACGGTGTGACAGACAAGCAGATACATATGAATGTGGATGTAAGTATATGTGAACATATTCACTGTCGGTCAAGGTGATTCTATGTTCCCGGATGAGTCTGTGTTATTCAGCGGTTGTTATCTAGGAATAACATTCCTTGGAAAGTCCCAATCAGAATCGAGTATTTTAGACAGCTGTGCAATTAGCAGTGCTATTTTACATTTGATTATTCAATTTGTGTACCTGAATACTGTTAGACTCTCTTTATTTCACTTTTATATAGCCTCTATTGTATTTACCTATGCTTGTAATTTGATGAATAAATTATAAGCATGATTCACTTTCCTACAAAATCTTCCCAAATCAATGATTTTTTTATCCAAATACAGCTATTCAAGCCATCTGGCGAAATTTTATATATCATATCACAATATAAAACACGCAGAAATACTTAATATTGCGGTTTTTTTCCAATATTGTTAAATCCTACTTCACACTCCAACTGTGTTGGGCTCTTTATCCTGCAGAAACCAGAGGGGAGGGTTTGAATCTCAGACGTGCAAAGAAGGTTCTGGAGAGTTATCCACCTGACACCTTCAACATCCTGTCCCTGCTCTTCCACTTCCTGTCTCGAGTCGCTGCCCAAAGTCCCGTCAACCACATGACATCAGAGCAACTGGCAAAGGTTTTTGGACCCTGCCTCTTTCAGTGAGTGATTTCAGTTTAAAGGGGACCTATTATGCTCCGTTTTAAATGATGTAAATTGCGTCTCTGGTGTCCCTGGAGTGTGTAGTTAAGTTTCAGCTCAAAATACCACACTAATAAGGTTTTCTAACTCTCTGAAACTGACCCTTTTAGGCTTCGATCCTAATTGTGCTGTTTTAGTGAACAGAATTAGTGTGTCCCAAACCATAGAGTATACCAAAGGTTCCAGGATGCTCAACTATTTGTCTACTAGAAATCCGAAGTGTAGAAGCATCCGTACTCTAACCGCTAATATTGGCCACAATACATTGTGCATTGGATGTGTATTTGATTAGAACTACAAACTTGGGTAAACAAACTACAAAAATGGCTGACGCACAAGACCAACCATCAAGTAGAGAGGCTTCGGTAAAGTTGCTTGAATGACTATTAATTCATATTTATCCAACTGGAAAATATTTAAATCATGTTTTCCGTGTTATATTTGATCTGCAACAACATCTAAACAACTGAGGAGATTTCTCTGCATGAAAGACTTGTGAATGGGAGATTAACCTGCTGCTGAATCTACAATAAGGTTGTAAAATAAATATGACAGAAATGTGGATGATGTGTGGATGATTGACAGGGCACGTAACTAAGCAACATAACGGTCCGTTAATGAGGAAGTAGTTTGTCCCAAAGCTTGCATACTCTTCTGTTACACACTCAAAGGTTATACTTTTTCTTCACCAAAAAGTACAAACTTTTAGAACCTAGTGTATAAGCATTTAAGACATTTAAATTTTGCATTTAACACATTGACCATCACTGTGTTTGCAGTGTTCCTGACAGCTGCATGAAGCTGGTAGAACTGGAGTTGTGTGTTTATCTGACACAGCACCTCATAGACAGTGTCACGCTCCTGCTTCCCAACATGTATCCTCCAAAACCCAGAGGAGTGCTGCTCTGCACTGGTGACGGCACTGCGGTCTCAGGACACACTCATCACTCAGGTGTAAACACAGATCAGCTGTCTGCAGGCCAAAGAGCACCGTATCATGGTAGGAACTCTGCATCAATGAGTACACCCACTTTTTATCCATTTCTCAGTGAATATAGTCAGTAATTCATGTTAGTTAATTAAAGAGGGCTTATTATGCAAAAATCTATTTATTGAAGGGGTTTAAAGACCCTACTAATATATATATATATATATATATATAGTATATAGTATAGTATATATATATAGTAAATGCTGTATTTTCAACATTGCTACTTTCTCTGTTATTCAAGTTTCTGTCTGAATTACTATGATGGTTTGTAATATTGCACTCATAAATTATGAAAAAAAAAAAGTGTTATCGTAAACAATGTATTTTGTGAAACCACGAAATAAACAATAGAGCATAATATCAAATGATAGACATTTTATTTTGTCCATTCAATATACAGTATATCGTCGTATTGCTAAGCCCTAATTTACATGAATTCTGTGTTTCTTGTGTTTAAATGTTAATAGTGATCATGTTTCCTCTTTCAGGTCAAAGGTCTGCTGTGGACGAGCATTAAATCCAGAAACACAGACCTTCACTGCACTGAAAGAAAGACATGCAGCACATAATAATTAAAATAATTAAAAAGCAACATAAAATAATTAAGATAAAAAACATATGCACCCCATTATAATTAATACTGTGGTTTAATCTTACAGATCAATACAGTAAAAAGCAGTAATGGTTTTAAATAATTAAAGTAAATTAAATATAATTACAATTTAAAATGTGTTTTTTATTATTATTAAATGTGTATGTTTTTAATTATTTCTGTAATTCAAAGCTGAAATTTCAGGATCGTCGTTCAGAAATCATTTTAACGTGATAATCTGATTAATGATCAATATTGAAAATAAAATTGATTATCTTTGTGGAAACCATGTTACACATTTAGCACTGGTGATGAGTAGAAATATTGGTCACGCTTTACAATAAGGTTTCATTAGTTAATGTATTTACTAATATGAAATGAGAATGAACAATACTTGTACAGCATTTATTAATCATAGTTCAACACATTATTCAAATACATAGTTACATTTAAGTGTAACAATAAATGACTGTTTTAATTAACTAACATTAACAGAGATTAATAAATACTGTAATAAATGTGTTGTTTGGTTTTTGTGCATGTTAAACTGACTAACAAATTTATTGGAAAGTGTTACAGAAATATTAACTAACTTTCACTGTCTGGATCTATTTAATGTATCTATTTAATTGTCTTATATTAAATGTGTGTATATATATATATATATATATATATATATATATCTCCCTAAAGGAACTGGTTTCCACAAAAAAACTAGGAAAAGATTATAAATAAATCGTATGACTCCAAACCTTTGACAAATATATCATCATTATATGGTAAATGGTCAAATAATCGTTTAATGTGGACCAATGAAGTAAAATATGCTAATATAAACACAAGAATATAGGTTAACACACACAGACGCCAATTTAACAAATACAAGCACACATATAGGATTAAAAAGTCTCAAAATCTTCTGTCCAGGACTTGGAGATCTAGAAAACTCTTCTGTTTTCACATCCCACCAAACATTAGACCTCTGACGGACGTGCATATCATGTCTATATTGCGTCCGGTGGTATAATAGATGTCTTTTTAGACGTCCATCAGACGTCCAATGTTCAGTGGGATGGTAGCTTTGTGTTGCTGGCTATGTTTAATCCATAATAAAAGTATAACAAAATCTGAACCTAAACAAAATACAGTTTATATACAGTAAATGTATGTCATACGAACTGAGATCCATTCATGAGTTCAACATTAAATGATTTACAAAATGCATTTGTATCCATTATGGTGAGCTGCGATTGCTTCATCCTGCGCCGCGCTGAGAAAAGTAACAAACATCACGTGACTCTCCGCTCTGAACGGTTTAATGTTCCGTTTCATTAAATCACGGCTTAAACGATCGTTTTCACTCCAACAATAACTTTAAACGACCATTTACCCGAAAACGCAGTGAATTCGACTAAGAAAACGACATAATATGAGTCTTATGAAACTCTGTCCTTTGGATGGGCGTCAGACAGGAACGCTTTGTAAAGTGAACGGCGCTGCGTTCAGACATGCGCAGAAGGGAATGACAGTGCAGAACGGGCGTGGTTTGAACCTAATCTAAAAAAAACCCACACAATAACAACAGCCGACCCCAAGTGAACCACTACAGTTTCAAGAACAATCTGAAAAACAGGTGTTTAATCACTTACGATAACACAGCGCGAGTGACAGCGACGGAGCGAGCATGTCTGTTCACGGTACATCATCTCTTTAATACACACAATCGAACACTTTAAGTGACACCGACTCAAAACAATCACTCGGCGATTGATTTGTGTTTTCCTGCCTTTAAAGCAGAGCTGTACTCGTTTTCGCTGTGTGTTTGTTCAATAAAGCGTTCCCCGTTTACTGTGAACGAATATTAATATGATGTTTTAAGTTTAACAGCACAAACTGCTTGCAAATAGCGTTAATGTGCTACTAAAACACTTGAGTACGCGTCGAAATGTAAGTATTGATGAGTGAAGGGTTGTACATTGAATATACTGTACTACCAGAGTACCATGTTAGCATTAGATAATACTGAATCCGAGATGATTGGGGCTACACTTTATTTGTAATTCGTGTACTTTACAGTGTAGGTTAATTCCCTAAGAAAGTACATTGAGGTAAATTTGGTTTTATATTCACACATTCGGACTTTGGCATTAAATAAAACAGTAAAGCAGAATTTTAAAAGGCTAATACAGATTATTGGCTGTTTTAATGGTATAATTGTATACTATGTTATACTATGGTTCAGGGATAGTGAATAGTTACTAGTTTATGTAGTGATCTGTAAGTACACGTAGTATGTACTTGTGAACCCTGCTTTTAGGTCCTTATTGTACCCTTAAATAGAGTCATATTATGGAATATAGTGTGTTTTCATGCGATTCAAAGCTGAATTGTCAACATCATTGCTCCAGTCTTCACATGATTCTTCAGAAATCATTATAATATGCAGATTTGCTGAACGTTTGTTGATCATGATACTAATTTTATGGTATTTTGAAAGTTCAAAACTTGCATTTAATTGAAGGTGATATCTTGTAACATTGTAAACTATTACTTTTGATAATTGTAATGCACCCATGCTGGATAAAAGTATTGATTTCTTTCACCAAGCCCTGCTTTTTCGTTATTCTGACAATTATGCCAATTGACTAAACATGTTTACAGCTATGTATTAGTAACCGCAGCTTTGACAGAGGGAAATCACATGCATTGATTATAGTGATGTGATCTATATGCATGCAAGTTCGTCTTCACTGAAAAAGTTGGATTACATATATCATGCAGCCTTACATTTTGTGACGAGTGTAGGGATGCACGATATTGGAAGAAACTCACATTGCTATATTTAGTCAAAGTGAGTTTTTCCTTAAAACAAGCTCAAACTAGTTGTTTTCACGTTGACATAAGATTATTTTTCTCACCCCATTGGCAGATGTTTTTGCTTGTTTTAAGGAAAAACCCACTTAATTTTTGACTTATTGTTTCTGAAAACAAAACATCATGTTTTACTTGTCTAGAAAATGCTTCTTGATTTAAGAATATTTAGATATTTTGATTACAAACAAGACAAAAACTTACAAAAAGTAATATAATATTTTTTTAATCTCTCGTTATGGAATGAGTGGCAGAGTATTGTGATGCTGGACACACTCCCCTCTTTAACTTTCTTTAAAATCTCTTATGGTCTACACTTTTTAAAAACAATTCTTTCAGATGTGCCTTATGAAAGCAGAGCAACTGTTTGTGGTTTATGTTTGCATTTGTTTTTAATGTGAAGCTTTTTGTGCTGCCGTTTTGCCCCAGACTCCCTGGGAAAAGAGCTCTTGTATCTCACCGGGACTATCCTGGTAAAAAAATACAGCATAAATAAAATAAAATAAATGTTTCTCTCTGCAGTTAACCAGGAGAGAAGTGTTTTGTGTGGATTGAAGGCTGAGGCAGAAGAGGAAAATCCAGAAGTCATGAACAATGACAGCGTACCTCTGATGATACCCAGAGGCTCCAGTCCGTTGAGCGACAGCATGGTAGAGTTTTGCACTGCACATATGCATACTTACAGATCCAGTCAAATTGACATGCATGTGGGTCAAAGATGAGGGGTGTGCATCACACCATTTACAAAAGATTTGTTAGGGATATATAGTATATTATATAGTATATCCAGGAAGTTGTCATCTCAGAGTAAATCCTGACAGGTTTCAACAAGTGTCAACAAACTTTTTCTCATCCCAGAATGCACGTCACAGCTGACTACGGAAGCTTGTTTAGTGCCAAAAAAGCCAAGTACTTTTTGCATTTGGGTCAGTTTGAGGTCGGTTCACGCTCTCGCCAAAAAACCCCCAGATGCTCCAGGGTTTGTTTGAAAGAGTAGCAAGACCACCTCTTCCAGCAGGTCTCGATACTCTTGTTTGGGTGCTTTTGGTGTGCAATCGAGTATGATTGGTGCTTTCACACCTGCCCAAACAAACCAAAAAGTGAAACAAACTCTGGTATGTTTTAACAGAACTAAATGAGGCAGGTGTGAAAGCACCCTTAAAGGTCCCGTGAAGAGCTTTGAAATGTGCAGTTTTATTCGATGTTTGACGTAATCTCAGCCGAAACGCGAAGAGAGGGCGTTTTTTTAAAAACAGCCAATAGCGTTTTGCTTTATCACCATTATGCCAGTGAGAGTGGTTGAGCTCAAGCACATCAAATGTGAAGCGTCTTGAAGGGGGCGGGCATGTCAGATACTAGCGAGCATTTGATTGGTCAGAAGATTTGATGAGAAACTGAAGTATGAGACGACGTGAAAAAAAAACATTGATCGATTTAGGTGGAAGATACAAACTGCAAACTTTGTTTTGGTGCGCACTAGCTTATAGATATCCTAAAAATGAACAATACTGATACTAACATCTAAAAAAACTTTATTTTAATTTCATGGGACCTTTAATATCAAATTATTTCTGTTCTAAATATGGCCGACATGACTTTTTACTTGTTGCACTGTACATTTCAGTGAGTGTTTTCTGTAAATGATGGTAGAATGATGTAAAATAGTCATTATTTCACAGGAAAAAAACTATTTAAATGATTCAGAACACAATGTAATGTGTTTGGAAAATGCTATATACACTGCAAAACACCTTTTTGTCCTTCACCCACATATATTTACATATAAACACTTGCAAAATACCTAATTTAAATGTTTTTGAAAGACTTTTTACTCTAAGTTATTATTATCTTATTAAAATGAAAATGTCCTGTTAATTTACTCACCCACAGGTCATCCTAGAAGTAGGACACTTTTTCAGATGAACATAAAGCAGATTTTGAGCTGAATCTGTGGTGTTTGGTGCTTCATGTAATGGCAGTGAATGGTGACAGGTTTATTAGATTAAACAAACACATACAAAT
>CAIGQV010019158.1:3600602-3612750 GCA_903798115.1 Danio jaintianensis | reverse complement strand
CTCTGATTGGTCATGATTCTATTCTGCTCTGATTGGTCATATTAATCTACTCTACTCTGATAGGGCAGATGATTCTACTCTGCTCTGATTGGTCAGATGCTCTGCTCTGCACTGAATGGTATACTCTGCTCTGATTGGTCAGCTGACTATACTGTGCTCTGATTGATCATTTGTTCTACTCTGCTCTGATTTCTCAGTTCCCCTAATTTACTTTGATTGGTCATTTGCTCTACTCTGCTCTGATTGGTTAGCTGAATTTACTCTGCTCTTATTGGTTCGATTAATTTACTTCGCTCATATTAGTCAGTTGCTCTACTGACGTTGAGTCAGAAATTTACCATACCATACGTATATATTTCAGCTCTTCCACTGCTCTTGTGAACACAGCGATATAACACGGTAAATATATAACATCTGAAATTACTGCAGATTCATTTTAGGCAGTGAAGAATAATTTCTTTCTTTTAGGAGACATTAACTCTTTTTATCTTTCCAGACTTTTACATTCACCCACAGCTTCAGGCTGATATTACAGGCGATTTTTACTCTGAATTTCACACCGAGTTTAAATACAACCATGCTCAGATTCAGATGTCTTTGTGCAGATTACGTATGGAGCCATTTTGAAACTGGATGAGAAGTTTGAGATGCTTCAGGCGAAAGTAGCAATCATTCAGAACCCGACTGTTCCCTCTCAGGTAAACATAACACACTACACAGTGTCAAAAATAACTATAAATATATTAAGCTTGTAAACCATAAGCATGCATTTTTAGAAGTATGATGAAACGTATGATCAAAATATATAAAAAATACCATTTTAAGTAACAAAAATGACCTAACCTAACCTCATAATCTAATGCCAGATGACAACTAAGAGCTCTGTATTTATTTAAGCATTAGTCTTGTTTTTGTTTGTTTTTTCTTATAAACTAAAAAAAGCTGGAATCTGTTTTTACAGTATTTTTGGAGGTTTTGTGTGATCTTTTTTGGACCTGGGCTGGCAAAATACATATTGTAAAATTATTTGTCAAGTTATATTATATTGCACTTTTTTTTAGCTGTTTCACCTTAATCTTACACACTTTAGGGGCTGAATTTTGTTGATAAACATATACAGTTGAAGTCAGAATTATTAGCCCCCTGTATATTTTTTGTATAACACATATTAAAACATAATAGTTTGTTCTGCAGACAATCCAAAACTAATATTGCTTAAGGGGGTTAATAATATTGACCTTAAAATGGCTTTAAAACAAACTGCTTTTATTCTAGCTGAAATAAACCAAAAAAGACTTTCTTCAGAAGAAAAAATATTATAGGAAATACTGTGAAAAATTCCTGAATCTGATCAACATCATTTGGGAAATATTGGAAAAAAATCACAGAAGTGCGAACCATTTTGACTTCAGCTGTATGCTGGCGGAGTGAATTACAAAGGAGGTTGATTTAAGATTAATACTGATTTAAAAAGTGCTTGAATCTGATGTCCATGAAAGTGTGGGAACCCTGTGCATGCATATTATTAACTTTCTCCCTGTGGTTTCAGAGGGTGTATTTGTCCTCCAGCAGCTCTCAGGCTAAGAGTGACTCCTTGATGAATTCAGACACCTCTATGCCTCACCTGGTCCACATCTCCTCCACTCCTCCTCTTCCCTCCACGGAGAGCAGGAAACCTCCAACACTTTCTCCAGGCCCAGAAGTGCCCAGTCCTCCACCACTGCTCCACCAGTCCCACATCTCCAGTGCTCCAGATCCACTGCGGAGGAAGAAAATGAGTCTGATCCAGCAGCATCTGCAGCGAGTCAAGAGCCGAGATGAAGAAAACTCAGAGATCAGCGACTCGGCTTCAGCTGCACATCTGGATAATCCAAGTATATGAGTTTTTTTTCTTCCTGAAAACAACACACGTTTACTGGGGAAGAAGTTTTGTATGTTTGCTTTTTAGTGAGTATACCGTGGGGAAAATAAGTATTGAACACATTGTCATGTTTTTTCCTGGGAATAATATTTCTAAAGGAGCTGCTGATGTGGAATTGAAGCAGATTTAGGTAAAAACCCAAACAATACAAACATAAAAATACAGCAAAACAAAAAAATCTGAAACATTAGTGTATTAATAATGAACTGACAGAAGGAGAAAGCGCTGAACTACGGAGACATGTTTAATACTTTATAACACATGCATTGCTCAGGTGTGAGTTTCTCACAGACTTCAACAGAGTGTCAAAATCTTGATGCTTCTGTGGGTCTCGTCTATCAAATCTGAGATTTATTTTGTATTTTCTATTGGATTGGAGTCAGGTGATTGGCTGGGACATTCTACAGCTTGATTTTCTTTCTCTGAAAGCATCTGAGAGTCTCCTTGGCTGTGTTTTGGATCATTGTCTTGCTGAAATGGTTTGATCTTCATCCTCCTGCTAATGTAGATGCTGGACTGAAGCAGCTGATATTCATTTACACTGAGGAAGGGCAGAGGCTTGCTGAAGAACTACTGAGAGATTTCAGCTGCTCTCTGGGCTTTCACTGCCGAACTACACCTCTCTTTCTTCATGTGTTCAATACTTTTTTCCCTGCGTCATTTCATTTTATTACACAGAACTTCATTTGTAACTTAATTAGTTTTGTTTTCTTTGCATATATAAATTTCTTTGGTTGCTATCAACATCTGGGGAAAAGTCAACAGCACCTTTAGAAATATGTTGACGTGTTCAATACTTATTTCCTCTGCTCTATCAGGGTTCGCACTGCACAAAAATGCTTTTCTTAGATTTTTTTGTCTTATCCAAATATCTAACAATTTTTGAACCAAAAAGCACTTTGTAGAAAAGCAAAAATATTGTCTTGTTTTCAGAAATAATGAGTCAATATTAAGTGAGTTTTTCCTTAAAACAAGGAAAATAAACTTTTTTCTTTTTTTCTTTTTACATAAGATTATTTTTCTTACCCCATTGGCATTATTACTCTGCTTGTTTTACTCTGCTTGTAAAACTCACTTAATATTGACTCATTATTTCAGAAAAATGCAGTCAGTTTTTGCTTGCCTAGAAAATGCTTCTTGATTTAAGAATTTGTAGATATTTGATCTAGAAACAAGACTAAAACATGTAAGTACGAAATGCAGTTT
Source organism: Danio jaintianensis (assembly GCA_903798115.1). Lineage (NCBI taxonomy): Eukaryota > Metazoa > Chordata > Actinopteri > Cypriniformes > Danionidae > Danio > Danio jaintianensis. Next base: position 3,609,623 of record CAIGQV010019158.1, on the reverse strand, counting down.
TATTATGGTATTTTAAAAGGTCTATTCCAGACATTGAAAGTCATGGAATTTTATTATGACAATATTAAAGCCATGGGACATTGTTTTACATTTTACATTACATTTATCAAAATGTAATTTTTCTATAGCTTGCTTTTTATATCGTTGTTCCACATTTTGTCTGTTGTTATTAGGGGTGGGAGAAAAAATAGATGCATCGTTATTCTTTTGTCTAACGATTCTGAATCAATTAAGTATTCAAATTAGGCCTCTGTGGGCACGAGCTCTAAACAGAAAAAAAAAGCATTTGATAGGCGCACATACGCATGCTGACAAATTCGCTTCATTTGGACCTAATTAGAGGCACAGCGCTAGCTCCATAAAGACATGAATGAGGAGTTTGGTGCAGAAGAACTGGACTGGCCTGCACAGCGTCCTGATCTCAACCCGAATAAACACCTTTGTGATAAATTAGAGCAGAGACCAACATCAGTGCCTGACCTCACTAATGTGCTTCTAGAAGAATGGCCAGAAATGCTCATAAACACACTCATAAACTCTTGAGGAAGAGCTGAAACTGTCATAGCTGCAAAGAGTAATAAACACTTCAGATTAAGATTGGGATGTCACCAAATCTCATGTCAATGTAAAGGCAGATGTTCCAAGACATTTGACAATATAGTGTAATGTATTTAAAAACAATTGTCATATGCTTGGGTAAATTTTATTATTAAAATTATACACAATGGCCCCTGTTGGCTAGTTTAACACTGGAACTACCAGAATTCTAACTACTAGAATTACCATAGCTGTCATTCTGACCCTTTTCATATAAGATGTCGTATTTACACTCAAAACTTCTATTGAGATATCAGAATTAAGCTCTGAATGTCTGTCGTCATATTTAATGAAGTCATCACACTAAAAATATGATATTTTTGGTAATACAGCCTATAATTGTGTAGTTAGGCTACTAGACCCCCCACGAGTCAGCAAGGTTTTTTCATGGCACTAAAAATATTGTTTTGAAAAAAATCGTTTTAAATTTATGCTTTTGTTATCAGGATGTTATATTTTTGTTAGCAGACACTGAAAAGCATGCGATCATGGTGTGGTAATTAAAGGTAGACATACTCATAGCTCTTTTTTGTTTTGTGATTTGAATAAAATAACAATGTTAGAAAGAAATTTGCGCATATTTAACAGGGTTCATACAGTCATGGAAAACATGGAAAAGTTTTAGAAAAAAAGAAAAATCCACAAAGTTTTGGAAAAGTCATGGAAATTAGTTGAACAAATATCTGTATACTTGAATTATGGCTGTGCGATATTGGAATAATCTGATATTTTGTATTTCTGTGATAAATATTGCGATGTGAATACAGTTTCACCAGATGATTTAACAGGTTTATTTGGATTGATTGGGGGGATTTCGTAGGGGAGTGACTCTCGAATAATATATAACAAATAAATTGCAAGCATAGATAAATAAAATATAGTAAAGATAAAAGTGAATTATAGTTTTCAGGTATTCACTATTCAGGTACAGATATTGAATAATCAACACTGCGTAGTCTTCATTGTATATTATTTCATCTTTATTAAAGTTACAAAACATTTCTTGTGGCCGGATGTTTTTAACGTTTGATATATTGAAATGTTCACACAGTCACAGGCCTTAAAGGGACAGTTTACTCAAAGATTAAAATGTACTCACCATTTACTCACACTTCACTTATTTCAATACTGTACGAGTTATTAATTTTATTCTTTTTGTGTTCATTTAAAACAAAAAGAAAACTCATAAATGTTTGAAACAAGTGAAGGGTGTAATGAAAATGGCAAGTCATTTTTGGGTGAGCTATCTCTTTAAAAAAGCATGCAGATGATAAACTTTTACTCCAATATGATTCAACTCTATATTAAACTATAATCCCAACATTGCATATCCTGCGATGTGACTATTGCGGATGCACACATTGCAATATCGATGCTGAAACGATATATTGTGCAGCCCTAACTTAAATATAGGTTAGTTGTCTTTACTTCTTTTCTGTCCTTGGCCAAAAACTTGCTCTCACATTGTTAGTGCTGTGTAAGCATTATCTAAATCAGTTTTACATGGATATAAAAACAAATTTAAACACAATAGATTGTTGCGTGTTCCATGATATGCTGTAATAAATTTGAACGTCATTGCTTTTCTTATTATTTACCATGTATATGTAGACATTACATGAAACATCGTCATGAAAATGTACTTGAAAGTTCTGGAAAAGTCTTGGAAAAGGCATGGAATTTTAGTAGTAAAAATGTGTATGAACCCTGTTTAAGAAAAGTCAGGGTATTATAGATATGTGGGTTTTATTTCAACAAATTTATTAAATTAAAAAACTAAAAACAGTCAAAATGACCGTCTCGGTGGTTCTAGTGTTAATCATGTAGGAATAATAATCCAAGGCCGCATTATTTTCACATTATTGCCACCACCAGTGTCTGTTTCTCCTGCTGCAGGTTGTCTGGGCAGCTCTGACAGAAAGGTGTTCATCTCCAACTATATTCTGCAGCGGGCTGGTAAAATGGCACGGCCGGGTGCTGCGGTGCGATATCTCTCACGAAACATCTTCACGGCGGAGGAACTTTCTCAAAGCAGCACCTCTGGAAACCCCAGCAGACGCCTGCTGAGGCTCGACACAAACAAGGTCAACGCCATCAGGGGTGAGCTGTTTAATTATCATCTGTGTTAGATCTCCTGTTTTAAAGTGTAAAATAAAATAGAAATAAATGTGTGTTTGAGGAACTTTGTGTCAGTAATGTTGGTTTGCAGCTCTCCATGTTTCCAGCTCCCCATTGTTGCAGATCTGAAATATTGTTATGCTGATTGTAAAAGGCCTCAGCCGTCTGTCAGTCCGTCATCACAGTGCAACAGTATTATTCTTCTTCTATTATTCTTCCCTCCAGAACTGTCTTGAGCATCTGTCTGCGCTCCCGTCTCGCGCCTCCAAAAGCCAGCGCATTCACTGCGTTCATTGCGTTTCGTCGTCGTCTTTTATTAGAGAAGAACAAACACCACAGTGGCGAATCCCAACCCACTAAACTACAGTTCTCTGACTCATTTTTGCTCCAGTTTATCAGGAAGTGATGATTTTGTTCTCTTTTGTCTCTCATTACATGGGAACGCTGCATTATTCGCAAATCTTTTATGCAGTCTTCCAGTTTTGCACATACATTTAATTTGCATCTTTGGATGGAAACATAGCTAGTAATAAGTAGCCACAGTTTACTTGTCGCTATTGACAAGAATTCAGAATTTTACTTTAAAGGGCACCTATTATACAAAAATCACTTTTATAAGGGGTTGTGTGTCAGCAGTGTGTGAATATAAGCAGCTTCTACTGGTAAAAGTGTATTAATTGTATTGTTTATAATCAGACTTGATAAAAACAGTCTGCAGAAACACTTTGATTGACATTCTCACTTTTGTACGTGTCATCAGAGGGGGAAAGCCTTGTTTTTAAATATGCCACTATGCTGACAGACAGGCATTAGTAGCTCCGCCCACTTCTGAAAAGAGCACAATCTCATTTGAATTTAAAGCGACAGTCACCAAAACGCCACAATTAGGATCAAAGCCTAAAAGAGTCAGTTTCAGAGAGCTAGAAAACATTATCTGTGTGCTATTTTGAGCTGAAACTTCACACAAACTCATCAGAGACTTATTTTATATCTTGTAAAAAGGGGTATTTTAGGTCCCTTTTAAAACATGAACTTAATTTTAGATATAAATGGAGTTTACTTGACTGAGTCACTACTTTTAACACACTGTTGTGTATTTCCGCAGAGTGGGCGGTAAAGCGATACCCAAAGTTTGACCTTCGTGAGCGAGGCAAAGACTGGAAAGTGTGTCTGTCTGTAATCAACTCAACCGCACGCTACTATCGCTTCATGGACAAGACACGCAAGGTGAGAATGACAGAAACTCTTCTACATAGTCACAAAAGTGACGATTTGTTACTGCACATAAAAATATAACGCCAAAAAGATTTCTCCAAAATATTCTTTATAGACAGTCGCGTGAAACGTTTGGACTCCTATGAATTTCTTTCTGTATTAGGACACAAATAATTGTCCCATCTTTGGAAGATCTTAAATGCTGTAAATAAACACTCAGATGAACAACAACATGTAGCATTAACAGAAATAAGTCAGATAGTGCTAATCAATTAACAAAAATGAGGAAATAAATTAGCATGAGCAAAAATAGGTCAGGCAGTGCTAATCAATTAAAAAATTTATTAAATTAACATGAATACCAATAAGTCAGACAGTGCTAATCAACTAACAAAAATTAAGAAAATAAACTGAACAAAAAATAAGTCAGGCAGTGCGAAACGATTAACAAAAAATGTATAAGTTAGCATGATTAAAAATAAGGCAGTGCTAATCATTTAACAAAAATAAAGAAATTAAGATGAACAGAAATAATCAGGCGGTGCTAATCAATCACTGAACTGCCCACGCAGTTTTGGTGCCCCTAGAGATATTATTAGGGCCCCAAACAACTTTCGTCTGCGACACCAACACCCACACCCCCCGCTCTTCAGTTTCGTCCACGTGCCGGCCAGCGGCGCCCCTGCCCTCCTGTGATTTTTCTTTGTCAAATATTTCCTAAATGATGTTTAGCAGATTCAGGAATTTTTCACAGTATTTCCTATAATATTTTTTCTTCTGGAGAAAGTCTTATTTGTTTTATTTCGGCTAGAATAAAAGCAGTTTTTAATTGTTTTAAAGCCATTTTAAGGTCAATATTATTAGCCCCCTTAAGCAATATTAATTTTGGATTGTCTCCAGAACAAACCACTGTTATACAATGACTTGCCTAATTACCCTAACTTTACCCTAATTAACCTAGTTAAGCCTTTAAATGTCACTTTAAGCTGAATACTAGTAAATATCTAGTCTAATATTATGTGCTGTCATCATGGCAGAGATAAAATAAATCAGTTATTAGAAATGAGTTATTAAAACTATTAGGTTTAAAAATGTGTTGAAACAAATCTTCTCTCCGTTAAACAGAAATTGGGGATAAAATATACAGGAGGATAATAATTCTGACTTCAGCTGTATTTTGATGGGTGATATTTTGCCTGAGGATCTAAGTCAGTGTTTGTTTCTCAGCTGAAGATGAGAGAAAATGCCCCCTCAGACATGCGATCTCCAGTGTGGTCAGAACCGGCGGCTGTAGCATCTGTGTGTGCAGCGACCGCAGAGATTGATGTTGAGTTGTCTGACAGCGACAGCGAACACAAACAACCCAAACTGCTGATCAGTCGTGTGACCCAAGACTACGACACTCCTTCAGACTGGGACGCCAACAGCGGTCAGTGCACACACGGCAAAAACATGCTTTTCTTACCAACCAGAAATCGAACTACGTTAAAAATAGATCAATTTAAACCATCTGGTGAAATTGTGTTCATATCACTATATATATGCAGACAAATAAACAACCCAGGCTCATTGGGAATATGTACCCAGGGCTACACTTTTGAAAACTGACAAATATGTACCCTGGGCTATGTCTTCTTGCAGTTTTTGTTTTCACAAATCTACTAGGGGGCGGCGTGTACATTAAGTACACTAAATAATCTTGTTTTTGTTTTAAATTATGATTATTTAGCTTACCTCACTGGCAGATTATTGTTTGTTTTAAGGTGAAACTCATTTAATTTTGACTCTATATTTCTGATAACAAAGACAATAATTTTTGCTTGTACTAGGGCTGCACGATATTGTAAAAACCTGATATTGTGACATTTTATTTTCAACTCAGTCTCATTGGGAGTATGTGCCCAGTGCTACACGTTTGAGAACCAAGAAATATGTGCTTGTGGGTACATATGGCTGCATTTTGTGTGTAGAACAAATGCTAAGGGGCTTTACTACTGACCGATTACCTCCATATAGACAGTTTTTCTGGTGTGACTGCTTTGCTTGGTAGCTCACCACAAATGGTGTCAGACTTGGGAGCGGACCAGGGTTAGAGTCTGACGAAAGATGGTTCCAGAAACCAAGTAAAACAAAACCCATAAAAGCAGCGTGAGATTGCAGTAGAAGCAAGACATCAAGCTAATATATTATCAGTGGTGGAAAGAGTACTGAAAAATCAAGTAAAAGTACCATTACTTGCCTAAAAATGTAGTGCAAGTGGAGTAAAAGTATCTGTTGTAAATATTACTCAAAGTATAAGTAAAAAGTAGACATTTCAAGAGTACTGAGTAGTGAGTATTACGCTGTAGAAAGCTGATGCATTTACATGTAATTTGTGCATGTGTGTGTGTAAACGTAACATTCTGTAGTGCATCTAGTTATTGCCCAGCAGGCACACAACGTCAGAAGACGTTAATATTAGGTTAGATTTAGGTTGTGATGTCAGGTGACCAAAATTCAACGTCTAGCCAGCGTCTAAGGACAACATTATTTTGATGTCCAATAATGACCTCACATGACGTTGATATTTGGTCGATTTTTGGTTGTGTTGGAAAGTGACCAAAATCTAACGCCGAGCCAACATCTTAAACCAGCGTCATATTAACGTCAAATACTGACATTTATTCATCAGGTGTGGCAACCAAAATCCAACATTTGATAGACGTCATAGTGGTAACGTCCACAGAACGTCAAGCTGTAACATCATTAGACGTTGATATTTGGTTGGTTTTAGGTTGGACGTTGGACATTGACTTCGGCCTGACGTTGAGTTCTGACGTCAACCTGATTATCATTTCCAAACAAAATGCAGCGTCCCCATGATGTTAGGGTACAATGTCAATCTGACGTCATGTTGACGTCTTGTGCCTGCTGGGTGTTTAAGGCCATTTCGGTCATCATACAGTAAACATCCGTCATCTTCTCATCAGTGACATGCATCTAAACAGTCTCTGGGTCAATGCGTGTGACAATTTTGGACATCTTCTTGGACACTTTTAATCCAAACAGTTTGCTGCAATTAAAAAGCGCACATGTCTTGAGGTAGTTCATTATGATGCGATTTACCTTCTATGTGCGATTGGACAGGAATCACAGGACTGATTTTTATAATCCCCGTAGACAAGAAAAAATAAAGTAGTGACTGCAGGTTGAAGGAAAGTAGTGGAGTAAAAGTACCGATACTGTGCTAAAAATGTACTCAAGGGAAAGTAAAAGTACACATTTTTAAAACTACTTAGTAAATTACAACTCCTGAGAAAGGGCGACGCGGTGGCGCAGTGGGTAGCACGTTCGCCTCACAGCAAGAAGGTCGCTGGTTCGAGCCTCGGCTGGGTCAGTTGGCATTTCTGTGTGGAGTTTGCATGTTCTCCCCGTGTTTGCGTGGGTTTCCTCCGGGTGCTCCGGTTTCCCCCACAAGTCCAAAGACATGCAGTATAGGTGAATTGGGTAAACTAAAATTGTCCGTAGTGTGTGAATGGGTTTGTATGGATGTTTCCCAGAGATGGGTTGCGGCTGGAAGGGCATCCGCTGCGTAAAACAAATGCTGGATAAGTTGGCGGTTCATCCCGCTGTGGCGACCCCAGATTAATAAAGGGACTAAGCCGAAAAGAAAGAAAGAAAATGAACTCCTGAGAAAAACTACTCGATTACAGTAGTTTGAGTATTTGTTATTAGCTACTTTACACCACTGTATATTATGCACAACAACCTGACTCGCTTCTCTTATAGACGCGCATGAGAAGGACGTTGAGACTTTCAGAAATGCTTTTCCAAATATCTAAATTCTTAAATCAAGAAGCATTTTCCAGTCAAGCAAAAATATTGTTTGGTTTTTAGAAATATTAAGGTAAAATTAAGTCATTTTCCTTAAAACAAGCTAAATAAGCTAAAACAATAAACAATCTAAATAATAAATAATCCAATGGGGTAATAAATGAATAATAATATTGCTTTCAGTTTGAAATTGAGACGCATATGCGCCTGTGTTATTCAGCGGTTGTTATCTGGGAATAACATGCCTTGAAACCTCATGACTGACCAATCAGAACCCAGTATTCCAGATAACCATGTAATAAAGTCCTGTTTATTTTTGGATTTGTCCTGAAGCTGCATTTACTGACACTGTCTTGTTCTTCATTGTGTTCTGCTCCTCTGAATAGTGTATCTGGGTCCGCCTCATCGGGGAGTGAAGGTCCCGGAGTTTGCCTTGTCTGCAGCACATCTGCGCACACGTCCTGAACTCGTGGCTCGATACCTCATCAGATTCATCTTCCCCGAGGACGTTCTGGTGTACAGTAACGTTTACGGTGGGGTGCGGCGCGGCATTCACGCTCTCGACCACAACAAGATCTCTGCACTTCGAGGTGAGATGCTCCATTAACCCGTGCATGCTGTTGGGTCATCCACTCTTGTGGTCATCCACTCTGGGGGAATGTTGAGTCTTAATTTGGCCACAACTTTCTCTGTTCCAGCACTACATTTTTATCAAGTAATGGTACTTTCAGTTGTGTTTTCTTCAGTACTTTTCCACCACTGTTGATTAGCCATTAGCTTTGTTTTCAACATTTTTTAAGAAAGCCTGTCCCCTCCTCAGAGCACCTGTCGGAGCGTTTTCCCTGGATGAAGCTGGAGGAAGATGGAAGTGACTGGAAGGTTTGTGTTGGCTCCATAAACAGCGCCATACGCAAGTTTCGATATGAACGCAAGATGGGCATAAAGAGAGGGATGCGCTAGCCTCGAGTAGCACATCCACAACAAGACCTGGAGGTGAAATCTTCATTTGGAGAAGCGTTTGTTAGGTGATCGAGTCAAGAAATTCTGCTGGTTTTGGTAACACTTTAGCTCACAATTCAGGCTTATCATCTACCTATTATTAATATATGAACTGTTCATTAGCAGTTATAAAATATGATCTTATTCTACATCCCTAATCCTACCCAACTACTACCTTATTAACTATTAATCAGCAGCTAATTAGTAGTTTATTAAGCTAGCAGTGTTAGTTAATGTTTTGTTATTACCGTGAACTGTGACCTAAACTCAAGTGTTACC